>PVKH010043234.1:0-10741 GCA_004027955.1 Chaetophractus vellerosus | reverse complement strand
GGCCCCTGAAGAGCACTTTTTGAGAAGCAGTTCTGACGTTGGAGAGGATGCCCCAGGAGAAATAAAAGTGAGCTGTTTGCCTGAAAGTCTACAGCTGGCCTTGTGGAGAAAGCAGAAGAGCTAAGCCCAGAGAGAAACGCAGAAACGCAGTCCCAGGAAGAGAGGAACCCACGAAGCCTGAACCCTGGCAAACATCGGCAGCTATCCTGCTCCAACACGTAACAATGGACTTTGGTGAGGGAAGAAATGTATGCTTTGTGGCCTGGTAACTGTAAGCTTCTACCCCAAATAAATACCCTTTATAAAAACCAACCAATTATTGGTATATTTACACAGGCACCTCTTTCGGCTGACTAATACACCTATAAAAGTGTATAGTGCAAAATGTAAACCATTGACCATGGTTAGTAGCAATGCTTCAATATTTGTACATCAATTGTAACAAATATACCACACTCATGTAAGATGTTACTAACAGAGGAAAGTAGAAGAGGGGAAAGTGTGGGTATATGGGAATCCCATATATTTTCTATGTGACTTTTCTCTAACGTAAAGCTTCTTTGAAGATAATGTGAAAATAATGACATTGAGTGGAAAATACACAAGAAAATAGCAGTGTACATAAAAAATAACAGACCTTACAGTGATGAAAGATGCAATGAAAAAATGTTATTGTTTATTTTTTTATTTTTGTTTTTATGTGTTATTTATTATTATTATGTTATTTTCCTATTCATTTTATTTGTTTATTTTTTGGCTTTGCTTTTGGGAAAGTTTTGGATCACAAAAGGTTAACGATGCTGACAGGGGAGGATCATTGGTGCAGGGTGTCCTTGATGGGGGGAAGTGTGTGAAGAGGTGCACCTGGGACATGCCTCTAAGGCATATGAATATGTTCAAGTAGTCATCGGGCATTCTCTTGGTGGGTGGAGACCCACATAATAACCGAAAAATATTGAATTCCCATCCTAGGAAGTCCTGCTACATTCTCTAATAGAACAGCAAGAATCCCCTGAGTGCAAGGGCAATGCCTAGTGAAGGAAGACAAACCATTATACCAGGTCCTTGACATTGACGATTGTACTTAGGAATCTTTTCTTGTGAAATTGAAACTTAGCATAGTATTACACACTGCATAAGAGTTACCTCCTGAAAGTCTCCTTGTTGCTCAAATGTGGCCTCTCTCAAACCCAAACTCAGTACATAAACATACCACCTTCCCCTGGTGTGCGTCATGACTCCCGGGGTTTACCCTACCTGGCTCCAAGGGATTATTACCAAGTGCCAACTAACAAGAAAAAGACCTTGACCAAAAGGGGGAAATAGTAAATACAAATGAGTTTTCTATGGCTAAGAGATTTCAAAATGAGTCAGGAGGTCATTCTGGAGGTTTTGCTTATGTACATCTCAGCAGGATCTCACTGACTGCCAAAGTAAACAGTGCTTCAAATAGCAGGGCTCCTGAGGGTTCTAGAGACATCTCTACACTATTGGCAGTGCAGACAATGTCAGGAATTTGGCACCCTCTCAGTGGACCTTACTTTGGAATATATGCTCCCCATTGTAACAGAGTTAGATTCATTTGTAGTTTTCCTACACATGGCTCTTCTGCCCCTTTTATTTGAACCTATACTTAGCACTATACTTGTTAAATATATGTCACAGAGATTTAAATCTTCAGTCTGTTCATGGACTGGTTGAGTCCTAAATATCAACAGAGCTGCAACACGTACTTTCCAGTTCATTGGACTCACCCAGGACAACTAGCAAAAGGGTGTTGATAGGCAACACCCATCCAAAAAAACAAAGAGTATCTACAACTGCAAGCAAGACAGTTCCATCCATCTGCCTCATGGGATTTAAGCCCCAGTCAATCAGAAACACAGTGGGCATGACCACCCCAAAAATCCTCAAGTTTGAGAAATGAACAAGCGTAAAGGGGAATGCAACTTTGGACTAAAGTAGACCTATTATTATTCTAGAAATAGAAGAACTTACAATATAATATTGGCCACAAAAGGTGCTGAGGGAAGGAAAGAGAAGAATGGGTGTAACATGGGGCATTTTGGGGACATTGGAATTGCCCTGCATGACATTGTAGTGACAGATACAGGCCATTATGCATTTTGTGAAAGCCTATAAAGTTGTGTGGTGCAAAATTTAAACTCTAGTGTGGGCTGCAGACCATGGTTAGTAGCAAGGCTTCTATGTGTGTTCATCAATTGTAACAAATGTACCACACTAATGAAGAATGTTGTTAATGGGGAACAGTGTGGGGGGTATAGTATATGGGAATACCCCTATATTTTCGATGTAACATTCAAGTAATCTAAAGCTTCTTTCAGAATTAAAAATTAAAAAAAACATTTGGGGAAAAATGGTTCTAGAAAAAATTTGTTTCACACTTTTGCAAATTCAGTTTTCCCATGCTGCTCGAGAGAGTCATAAGCTGAACAGCACTATTTAAAGCATGATTAGTTGAACATGGAAATATTTTAATGTATAAGATGTTTAACTTGTGTCTGAAGAGTATATAAACTTTTCTAAGTAAAGTACTCAGAAAAACATTAACCTAGTTCCATTTGTTTTCAAGACTCATAAACATGCATCTAGAAAAACAAAATTAGGCCAATCTCACATTAAAAGATCCAAAATACAAGAGTTGCAGAAAATTATAAAAGTCCTATTTAGGAGTCCATGTGATATTTAGTTTGTCAAAAACATTTTATCAAAAAGGAACTAGACAAGGAAAGTGATAAGTTAACTTGCCCTCACTAAAAATGCTCTGAAATTCATGTAAAATGCAGTACAATCATTTGGGTTGTTTTATTTAGCTGGCATAACCGTTGTCAAAAATCACAACATGGTAACATGACTCTTATATTATGCTATCTTTCGAAAATTGAATTCATGCCTAGAGCAATACAATCAGTGAAGCGTGTGCAGTTTTGAATAGTGCATTTCATTAACAACATCTTGATATTGTGGCCAAAAATAAAAATACTTTTGAGATACCAACTGAATTCATTGTCATTAGCCACCCATATTACATGACTCTCTGGTGGCTTATTACCATTTAGAAAGCAAGCCTGCAAAATGCCACTGCAACCAAATTTGTAATTTTGAAAAATAAGGTTGGTATTAATCAGTTTACTACCAGAAAATATGTTAATTATAAATATACTCCAGGTGAAATTATACAATGATAAATTATCATAATTAGGTAATATTAAGCACATGATCCCTTATGATATCTTCGCCTTTCCTTCCTGCTTGCCACTGAATTGGTGTTTGCATATAACAGTGGTAAAAGCTTATTAAAATCTCAAAGTGATTTCACACATTTCCACAGAGTTTTTTAGTAAAGGCTATTTTGAGGGAGATGGAAGTTCCTTTTTATTGGTTTCTAAGGCATATTCCAAAGTTTAAGGCAATCTAGGTTGTGGGGTGGAAGAAAATAGTAGAGCCATCCGGGAAAGTTGAGGAGGACCAGCTGAAGAACTACAGCCATCTTCAATGGCTGGGATGACCACCTAAAGTTTGAGGCAAAAAACTTCAAAGAACTTTTAGAGAAACTATTTACAGTACATGGCAATTCAAATGAGCAGAAAAGTCAACGCCTGAGAAGTTCTTCATAAAACCGGGCAATTACTATTAAAAAGACAGAGAACTACAAGCGTGGGAGAAGATGTGGAGAGACAGGAACACTTATTCACTTTGGTGGGAATGCAGAATGGTACAGTCACTGTGGAGGACTATTTGGCAGTTCCTAAAGAAGTTGAATATAGACTTGCCATGTAACCCATCAATACCACTACTAGGTATATACCCAGAAGAACTGAGAACACTGACACGAAACAGACATCTGCACACCAATGTTCATAGCAACATTATTCACAATTGCCAAAGGTTAGAAACAATTCAGGTGTCCATCAACAGGCGAATGGATAAACAAACTGTGGTCTATTCACATGATGGAATATTATGCATCTGTAAGAAGAAATGAAGTTGTAAAAACATATGACAACGTGGATGAACCTGGAGGACATTATGTTGAGTGAAGTAAGCCAGACACAAAAGGACAAATACTGTATGATTGTGTCACTATGAACCAAATATACTGTGTAACATATTCTTTGATTCAAAAAAAATTTATATGTATCATAGTACATTTAATTGAGAAATGTATGTGTTTATTCATTTGTGTTTATGTCTTAGTTTTCAGTTGTTTATATTTTCAATTATTAAATGCCCAAAATAAAGTTAAAAAAAAAAACTAGGACAATTGACAAGTTTAGTGAGTATGCAAAGCAATTATTGCCTGCAAAAATCCTCATTGAGAGAGAAAAAGCCAACAAGTAGTGTGGACAACAATTTGTCTGCAAGAAATGGCAGCGCAAACACAAAGGTCCCATGGAAATAATGATTCATAACCCCCATTAACACATAATAGATATGCACATTATTATCAAACAATAAGACTTTGTTTGCTGAAAGGCATGCTTATTGATTAAAACTAAATTGATGAAACCAACATATTAAAATATAACACTTTATAGTTTGTGTTTCATGCAAGCTATTTCAAATTTTTATTTGACTGATGTTAGTGTAAATTTAGAATTATAAACAAAAATTCCTACCTTATGTATAATTGAAATAGCATGATTTAAAATCATATTGCTACCAGTTGTACAGGAAACATACAGAGGCATGTATAATTTCATTAAACTACTATACAGAAGCTAGTTTGGGGTCAAATTAAAACAAATCTGCCTTTGAAAGTGCATGTATTTCAGGAATGTTCCTTTTAAGTTTTACGATGTCTCTATAATAGGCTTTTAAAACCTTGATTTAAATTTTTTTTATTATATATATATTTATGGCATGCTTAATTTAATCATGCCTGACCAAATGAAGCACAGAAATAAACTAAACGTTTAAATTGTATTAAGATTAGGTTCAGCTGTTGATAATAGAAAACTCAAAATAACAGTGGTTTTACCGAGTTAGAAGTTTAATTCTCCCTCAGGTGTAAGTCTAGATTTTTGCAATTTGGGGACTGGCAAGGCAGTCTAAAAAGTCCTCCAAAATCCTACAAATCCTATAAAGAAATACTACAAAGACCTCCGACACACAGGATCCTCATAACTTTCTCTTCCGCTGTTTCGAGAGTGTGGCCCTCATGATCATGGTCCAAGATGGAGCTCCAACCATCACTTCCATGTACTAAACCAACAGGATGGAGAAAGGGGAGACAAAAGGGCAAAAGGTATGCACCACTTGTTTCTGAAGGGCCACAAATCACTTCCACTTACATCCCATTGACTAGAGCCCAGTCACCAGGTCTCACCTAGCTGCAAGAGAAGATGGAAAATGTGGACTTTAATTTTGCAGGCCATTTGCCCTGCTAAAATTTCTATTTCTATAGGAGAGAAAAGCTATTGAAGACAACCAGACTAGAATGTCTTTCCCCATATATCCTAGTGAATGCTCTGTCCTTTTTTGACAAGACCATCATTTCCTCATCCTGAAATGCAGTTTCTCTGAAAATCTCATACAAAAATAAGAACATCAGATTGCTGAACCGAACAAAGAAGTAGCACAAGAAAAAGAAAAAAATAATAAAATAAAAAGATAAAATTAACCTGACATCCTGTTTGCACCAAAACAGCTCAATTGGCAGCTTTTGCCTGAGGAGATATAGGATGAGAGCCAATTCTGAATTACCTTTAATGTGTGGAAAACTTGGCTTTTATTCAGAGCACAGATTTGTCAGCCTTCAACTCATTTTGAAACCATACTCCATTATTCTACCAGCCAGGCTTTCTCACAGACTGGCAAACACTATCCTTCTGGAGAAGAGCATTGAGTGTAGCAAGAGGATTTTCAAGGGTGGAGGTTCAGAGGGCTGGTACCTTTGAAATGACTTATAGATGTATTAAGGTTAAGGACAAATGAGCAGACAACGTCACTGAGCAATTAAAACAGCTACTTTTAAATTGCGCTACATATGCTAAGGGCCAAAGTCAATCACCTTCAGAATCATCAAAAACCATTTACCAGTTTCTCTTTCTTTTTGATGTGTACCATGCTTTTACTATTCATTTTTAAAGTAAAGTAATTTTTATTAGCTTTTTTTAAAAGAAGCTTTAGATTACATAAATGTTACATAAAAATATATAGGGGAGTCTCATATGCCCCATCCCCTCCACTTCCCATAAAGTAATTTTAAAAAACAGCAGAAACTTCCCTTCCTTGATGTAATTTTCAATCATTGGGCTCTAATTCTATATTAAGGCTTTTCATCAGCTTTCATTGTCATTTAATTAAATTTTAGTAATGATTTCTATATGACCCAAAGCTCCCCATATTCAACAACAATTAGCATTATTATTAACTACATCTAGGTAGGAGTGAGGTGGAGCTGTGAGTTTACAGATCCCTTCCCCTCCCCTTCATATTCTGCTGTGGGGAGAAGGACAAGGGCCACTATTTTCCCTCATTACATTACCATTGTGGCTGTGAGCTAAGAATCTGAATCTATAAATTGAATTTAAAAATACTGAATTCCACTTCCTAAGGACATCCAAAGAAAGCCTGATAGAAACAAAAAGCTCCATGAATCTGGTGAGGAGTATCTAGCTATACAGAACTCAGATAAAATTCAAGAGGGCAATGCATTTCAAAAATAGAAGATCTTCCCATGAATAAGCAAATTCAGGCTCTTTTTCTGAATTATTGCAAACCATATCTAAGACAATCTCAAAGATTAATCGACAAAGTGGAACATTTTACCTACTCGAAAATAAAGCATAAATTGAAATATAACAATGAAAAACTCCCATGAAGTTGCATTATTTGACACTATTCCCACATTGAACCAATACAAGCTATGGAATCCTGTTTTTAAGGACCTGAGTTTTAAATGGCAGGGGCTACATGGAAATACAATACCTGGTTAATAATGCTCAGGGCTTTTTCCTGAAGCAATTTAAAATTAGAACACTTATTTTTATTCTCCCTTTTAGGTCCAGAATGGCATTAGGTAAATAGCTGTAACTTCTTACTCTCTTATCCAGACGGGGGGCTGACAGTGACTACTTATCTCCCAAGTAAACCATGTTTCCCTAGAAATTAATGAGGTGATGAAGGCTTGCTCATCAACACCTTCCAGTCAAGTAGCATCAATTTGACATGCACCAATGAGCCAAATATTGAGTGGGAAAGAAAAATATATATTAAGGAAAAACTAACTGAACAGTAATTTCTAATCAGCACAACCACCTCAAAATAACAAATGTAAGAAAATTACCTTCCAAAAAGAAAGGGATAAATCAAAAAGTACCATTTATCTAAAATAAATGGTATTTGCAAACACCATATTCAGCTTTTATTTTCATGACTTGATTTCATTTTTAAACTGATGATGATTCAAAAATGCACAACTACTTCCAAAGATGGGGATGGCAATCAAGTCAAATAAAATGTTAAAGTTACTTATGAACTTTAAAGAACTATGAGAATATTAAATTGATGTTATTATGTTAAAAATATGATGGTAGGAGCTTTTTGTCAACACAATGAAAATTATAAGCAATCAATGTATTTTTTAATTGCCTTGATGACAAAAGGGCCCAATTTTGATGCTTTTCTGAAAGTCTGCCTCTTCCTTGCATTTGGAAGATAAACTATGCCATTGTAATGTTAGTCAAGACTAGCTAGAAGTAGTCCCATTTCCACCATCCCAGCATGTGTGCTTATTTTGTTTCCTCTGATTTTATTTGAGTTCCTACTGCTTAAAAAGCTTCTCAAAATCAAGGAACATTGATCCTTGTATCATTTGACTGCACAATAGGCACAGAATCAATTCATATTCTGTTAATAAAAACTGCTGTGCAAGAGAGCTCTTTAATCATATATCTTTATTCCAAAGGCCAAACAGTGTGTAGCAAGAATATAACTAAGCTGTTAACAATTGTCCCCTTATTCAACCTAGATGCATTAGTTTTTTAAATCTGTGCAGTCTTGATTCATAGCAAAATAGAAGTTGTGTTTTTCTTAGCACAGAAACGAGTTTCCACACACACAGAGACAAATCCATTTACTATGATAAGTGGGACTTAATAATGTAGGAACAATTTTAATCACATCATATTATAATGTGATTTCATTTAACCAAAATTTTCAGTCAAATAATATTACATAACTTTAGGCTATAGAGAGCCAAGCAAAGAGTCAAGAGAGATGGATTTTGTTTGTTCCTCACTTTACATTTATTTTCCATATAATTTTAATGGCCTATTTATGATATGTACTGTGTCTAAATGTCTATTCAGAGAACTAATGGGACCTGGCCATGCCAGTCCACAGTGAATTTTTTTTCCATTCAACGCCCATCATCATACTCAACAGCACTTATAATATCATAACTCATTCTGTATTTATTATTTATTAATATATCATATATAATAAAAATGCAATATACATTATTAATGGCCTAATTCCCTAACTAGATCCTGTTTATTGAAGTAATAATCCCAGGACTTATTTTTCTTGATATAGCAGATACTCAAAAAATGTTTTTTAGTAAAAATCATAATGCCAACAATATGTTTAAAACTAAAAATAAAGATTATAATTTAACCAAAAATAAACAAAAACGAAGAACTGATATAGTCCACCCATCTTCTATACAAATTCAAAATAACTATAAAAATGGCACATGCATATTTCAGCCCCTTGAAAATCTTGTCACTAATTTTCTTTTCTCCTTGATTGATTAAAATGACATAATTATCACTAATTTTCTTCTCCCCATGATTGATTACAAAAAAAAGACATAATTGTCATTCTACATTCAACTTTTATAGGAGACAATATAATTTGACTTCTCTATCTTGAGTAAATATTAATCAAAAGAATTTAAAATAGTCAAAAATAAAAATAACTATAGAGAATATTGAAGTTAACTTCACTTTTGGAATGTAGTCTCAAATATTAGCTGGTATAATCCTCTCTCATTCTGTTACTATTGATATTTTTTTTGTCTAAGAAATAATTATTTCTTTATTTCTTATTCTGTTCCTTTTCTTGGCCCTGGAGTCACAAATATAACCGATTAGAAAGTAGTTGGTTCAGTCAAATAGTCCTCAAGTAAAGGTAATTTTGTGAGCTCACAAACCCTTATAAAGATTCTTTATGACCTAGAAAGCAAATGATTCCAACTGATAAATTTTAGATGAGTTTTCTAGGTTTGCTTACATAAATTTGCATATTAAAAAAGCAAACAAACAAGCAAAACATTATTTTAGACTAGGTACTGAGAAACGTTTTTGGTTCCCTGAAGGAATGATACACATTTTATTCAAAGACAGGGAGAACTATGCAAACAATCATTTTACTTACTGCTGTAAAATTTCTTGCACAAAGCCAAATTCTCAGACTAGTAATAGGACTTATTTGAAACCTATGTGCTGAATAATACGTATTCCATTTTTATTCCATGCAGTCTTGACAATCTAGTCTACCATGTATTTTCATAGTTTTTTTTCACTGCTTGTATTATTAGTTATCTCATCTCCTCTGTAGAATGAAGTCCAGAACACATTTTCAAAACAGATCAAGTAGAATCAGTCATTTCTTAATGGAATTCGATGGCCAGTTTTGTATCTTTTTTTTTTCCGATAAAGATCATCATGAGTGAACAAACTGGGAAGCAGAGAAGAGGAGAATTCAGAATAGGAAGTTGAAGAATGTAGCAGGCAGCTTCTAAGGTGGCTCCAGGTGATGCCCCACTCATTGGGACATTTGTGCCCTTGTATAATCCACTCCCTTTGAGTGTGGGGGAGAACTGAAACTTGCTTCTAAATAATGGAATATGGCAAAGGTGATGGCATGCCATTCCCATGATTAGGTTACATAAAATAGTACTTTCATGTTGTTAGCAGATTCTCTTTGTTATTGATGAGGCAGGTTGCCATGTTTGAGAAGCTCACATGGCAAGAAACTGAAGGCGGTCTCCATCCAACAGCCAGCAGGACCTGGGGTCCTTAGTCCAGCAGTCCTTGTGGAACTGAAGTCTACCTCCAGTCATGTAAGTTTGGGTGTGAAACTTCTCGCAACTGAGCCTTCAGATGAGACCAAGCACCAGTCAACACCTTGATTGCAGTTCTGTGAAAAACCCTGAAGACTCGATAAAAAATGGAGATAAAGAACATACCTTTACCTGGTAGTCAGAAACCTGAAGGACAAAATAAAAAGGAATATGAAATGAATTGATAGTATGAAATTTATCCCTCCACTCCCACAGAATTTCCATAAAGAAAATCAGAAAGTGTTTTCAGTTTCTTTTGAATGAAGACACTGCCCCATATAACAATATGTCCTTGATGATTAATAAAGTCTTTGAGTACCAACTTCAACACTGGAAACTATTTTTTTTAAATGCAGTTTAATTGAAGTATGCATCTTGTTAAAAGCTGTACATGGGGCCTGGCTAGATAGCTCAGTGGATAAAGAGCGTGCTGGGGTACCACATGGGAGGCCCGGGTTCGGTTCCCGGGGACCTCTCCGAGCGGGCAGACCGCCTTGAGAAAGGCAAGCCACCGTGGGCAGGGCAGAGCCGCCGTGGGCAAGGCAAAAAGCCGCCACGGGCAGGGCAGAGCCCCCACGGGCATGGCAAAGTCACCCGTGAAAAGCGGAGCTGCTGCCTGCAAACCACGGCGGAAGCCGGCAGCCCGCA
>PVKH010043233.1:0-10745 GCA_004027955.1 Chaetophractus vellerosus | reverse complement strand
GGGGGGGGGAGGAAGAGGGTTAAAATGGATTTTTAAAAAAGTAAATAAATAAATAAATCTTTTAAAAAAAGAAATAGAAGACTTCAACAAACAATCACAAGTAAAGAAACTGTAAGTTATCAAAAACTGCCCCAAAATGTAAAGTCCAGGAACAGATGGCTTGGTCATATGTGAGTTCTACCAATCATTTAAAGAAGATCCAATACTAATCTTGCTCAACTCTTCCAAAACTTAAACAGGAAGGAATGACACTAAAGTCATTCTATAAGGCCAACATGACCCTAATACCAAAGCCAAATAGAGATATTACAAAACAAGTTACAGACCAATTTCTTTAATGAATACAGATGCAAAAATCCTCAACAAAATATGTGGAAACTGAATCCAAAACCATATTTTAAAAATTATATATATAATAATATATTAAATATATTAAAACACATTAAAAAATATTATATATATGATCAAGTGGGCTTTATATGAGGTATGCAAGGGTGATTCAAATTGAAAAAATCAATCAGTGTAATACACCACACTAATAAATTAAAGAAGAAAAATCATATGATCATTTCAATAGCTGCAGAAAAGGCATTTGACAAAATACAATATCCTTTCTTGATAAAAACACTCTGAAAAATAGGAATACAGGGAAATTTTCTCAATATTATAAATTATATATATGAAAAACCAAAAACCCACAGGTAACATTGTACTTAGTGTAGGAAGACTGAAAGCTTTCCCACTGAGATAGAGAACAAGACAAAGATGACCACTCTCCCCTCTTTTATTTAATTTGGTACTAGAAGTTCTAGCTAGAGCAATTGGCAAGATGTAGAAATAAAAGGCACCCAAATAGGAAAGGAGGATATTAAACTTTCGTTATTCACTGATATGATTCTATACTTAGAAAATTCTGAAAAATCCACTACAAAACTATTAGAACTTATAGACGACTTCAGCAAAGTGGTGTGATACAAGATTAATACTCAAATATCAATAGCATTTCTATACACTACTAATGAGCAATCTGAGGCAGAAATCAGAAAAAAAAAATCCACGTCCAGTAGTGATTAAAGAATGAAATATTTAGGAATAAATTTAACCAAGGACATAAAGGAACTATATTCAGAAAACTACAAAACATTGCTAAAAGAAACCAAGAAGATCTAAATAAATGAAAGGATATTATTCCCTGTTCATGGGTTGGAGGGCTAAATGTCATTAAGATGTCGTCTACCCAAACTAATCTACAGATTTAACACAATCCCGATAAAAATTCTAACAGCTTCTTTGTAAAATTGGAAAAGTCAATTATCAAATTTATTTGGAAGGGTAAGCACCCACAAATAGTCAAAAATATCTTAGAAAAGAAGACCAACATTGGAGGACTCTCAGTTCCAGACTTTAAAGCATATTATCTAGCTACAGTAGTAAAAACAGCATAGTGATGGCATAAAGAGACAGAATGACTAATGAAATAGAATCAAGAGTTTGAAAACAGATGCTCACATCTATGGTCAAGTGAGTGGGTCAGAGGAGCCTATTCAACAAGTGGTGCTTGGCAAACTGGATATCCATATTTAAAAGAAAGAAAAGAGGACCCTTATGTCACGCCTTATACAAAAATTAATTCAAAATGGATAAAAGGACTTAATATAAAAACGAGAACCATAAAACTCCTTGAAGAAAATGTAGGGAAACACTTTCAAGATCTTGTGGTTGATGGTGGTTTCTTGGACCTTACACCCAAAGCACAAGCAAAAAAAAAAAAAATAGATAAATGGGACCTCCTCAAATTTAAACACTTTTGTATTACAGACGATTTTGTGAAAAAGGTGAAAAGACATTGAGTCAACTCAATGGGAAAAAAAATCTTAAGAAGCCATATATCTGATAAGGTATTGATCTCCATGTTATATAAAGAGATCACACAACTTAATAACCTAATGACAAGCAACTCAATTAAGAAATGGGCAAAATAATTGAATAGACATTTTCTGAAGTAGAAAAAGAGGCCACCACCACTAGCTATTAGGGAAATGCAGATCAAAACTCAATGAGGTATCATCTTACACCATATAGAACGACCATTATTTAAAAAAAACAGAAAACTACAAGTGCTGGAGGGGATGTGGAGAAATAGGAACACTTCTTCAGTGTTGGTGGGAGTGTAAAATGGTGCAGCCTCTGTGGAAGATGATTTGGTGTTTCTTCAGGAAGCTAAATGTAAAACTGCCACATCATCCAGCAATCCAACTACAAGGAATATATTCAGAGGAACTGAAAGCAAGGACAGAGACAAATATTTTGCACACTAATGTTCATAGCAACATTATTCACAATTGCAGAAAGGTGGAAAAAACTTGAGTGTCAGTTGATGAATGGATAAACAAGATGTGCTATATTCATACACTGGAATATTATTCAGCTGTAAGAAATCAATTGTGGAACCACATGACAACATGGTGGAATCTTGAGGATATTATGTTGAGTGAAATAAGCCCGACACAAACGGATGAATATTGTACGGTCTCGTTTATTTGAACGAAATACAATGAATAGATTTATGGAATTGGACTATGAAGTGTAGGTTGTTAGGAGATCGAATGTGGGATGAGAAGAGGGAGGAAATGCTGGATGTATGTAGAATGTTTAATAAGGGCAAATGTAAATATGTGGTAATGGTTAGACTAGATGATAATTCATTATAGTGAAGGTAATAAACATTGTTGATTTATAAATGTGATTATGGCTGAAACAAGTAGTCTAGGGAAATTAATGTTAGTTGGAGGACAACTGGAGGATAATATAGGGAAGGTATACCAATGATTCTGGCAGTAGATGAGGACTGTGGTTAATAATATAAATACAGGAATGTTCTTCTTCTACAAGGTATATTAAGAATGTGATGATATGTGAGAAAACTAATGTAATTTATAGACTATAGTTAACAACATTGTAATGTTTTTGTAGCAAAAGAAAATTTGGTACTATATTAATGCTAAAGGTAAAAAAAAGAATATGGGGCTTAGTTTTGTGAGATATGAATACAGTTAAGCATTTTTTCTCTTCTTCATTTTTTTCATTAATAAGGAGACCTTGACTATGTCATTTAACTAATCTGTCTCTATCGGTGTATCTTTCTGAACACTACAGAACAACTAAGTTAGTGGTTGGCATTAGATGAGATAAAAGTGCCTGGACAGAATTTTTCAGGAGTAATGTTCCCATAATTTGTTGAGCTGGCTTTTTCTGTTATTTTATTTTTTGAAATTAGAATAATGTTATTTATATATATATATATATATATATAACAGATTCTGACTCATGAGTGTACTTATTCTAATTGTTTTGTATCTGAGAAATCAAACAATATTTGTCCTTTTGTGTCTGGCTTATTTCACTCAACATGATGTATTCAAGTTTCATCCATGTTGTAACATGTATCAGAACTTCACACCTTTTATGGCTGAATAATATTCCATTGCGTGTATCACATTTTGTTTATCCATTCATCAGCTGATGGACACTTGTGTTGCTTCAATCTCTTGGCAATTGGGAATAAAGCCACTATAAACACTGGTATACCTATTCAAGTCCCTTCTTTCAATTCTTTTGAAATGGGATTCCTGGGTCATATGGTAATTCTGTCCTTAACTTTCTAAGAAACGGCCAAAGTGAACATCACCTGGACCATGTAGGGGTAGGAAATAAGGATTTAAGACTTAAAATGTACAGTTTCTATTTGGGGTAATGGAAAGGTTTTGGAAATAGGTGGTGGTAGTGATGGTAGCACAACATTCTGAATGTTAAATAATTAACAACAATGGATTATATATTTGAATGTGGTTAAAGGGGGGGAATTTTAGGTCATATATATGGTACTAGAATAAAATTTTTAAAAAAATTTATTAGGTAGGGAGCAGAGGTGGCTCAGGCGATTAGCGCCTCCCTCCACATGGGAGGTTCCCGGGTTCAAATCCCAGTGCCTCCTAGAAAGAGAAGACCAGCACACAACAATGGACACAGCAAATGCAAACAACAAGGGGGTGGGGAGAAATAAATAAATAAATCTTTTTAAAAAATCTATTAGGTGATAAATAACCAGTATTGATTAGCTAAGATGTAATATCATCAATATGGCTTAAGGGGAAAAAACTCACTTTGTCCAAAGCCTCCATTTGTATTCATGAATTCAAAGAAAGCATCAAGAATTCTGCAGAGAGTTGTGACGATTGTTATATCCTGTACAGGAAATGGCTGAAATTTCTGATGCTTCTTTATAAATTGTAGTCCATCTGTGACACTTTTTTTAATCATGGATTCAAGGCAATCTACTCCTGTCTGACTCATAATTTTAGAAGTTTTAAAAAGCCATGATTTAACATAAGGCTCCCATCCTAAATCAACAGGGTCCTAATAATAAAAGCACAAATAATTTTATGCAAATAAAAAATATACAGTGCCCTCCGACTTTCTTGCTTTCTTATTTCTTCACCACTGCCTTTTGCCAAATCTGGCTTATCATCATCTAGTTATCATCAGGGCAAATGATTAAAAACAGCTTAAGAACTCCTCTTCTCTGGAATGACTTGTGATTTTTAACTATGGTCTAAAAGACAAGAAGCAATTGGGAGATTATGTGTAGGAAGGTATGTTGAGACTATGTGTATGTGGTGAAGATAATTGCTTACACAGAAGGCCAGTCCTATACTTAGCTTTAGTCATCACATGCAGTTAAGTAGACTAGAGCATAGGGCTTATCATGGCTAAGAATTTATTTTACATATAGAAAATACTTATTCTTTGTTGTGTTTTCTGCCTTCTCACCATTGTCTTGTTAATGTCTTTCCTTTGTCCTAAGAGTCATGGTGTGGGCATAAGAAGACCTCAGGACAATCATTTACCTCTACTGGAAAAACAGTCCACAATAGCTACCTAACATAGTTGTGGAAAATACTGACACTTCAGTTACTAATAGTAGTATTAACAGCAATAATTATATTCACATTCATTTGAGGGTTATGAGGCTTTGGAGTACAGAGAGCTTCTGAACTATTAGGGCCACCATCATGGATCCAGAAGTAAAAATGACATAAAAATGCTGCAGATAATGCCTAGTTATTATTCCAGACAAAACAGTTTCTTTATTAAGAAATTTGTTTTTGGAAACTTACCATATAGACCATTGCACATCGACTGACAGTAGCAGGACTGGCCTGAGAGAGACTGTCCACTTCAAAAATCATTCTTATTTTATCAGTTAAAGCTATTCTTTCACTGTTTGCTAGGCACAGTGTTCTGGTGTCATCTAGCACAGAATTTAAATTTTCTACCCACAATGTGTCCACTGGACCATCTAAGACAATCCACTGCCAATCAACATCTGGAGGGAAAAGTAGTTTTAATGTAGCTGAGAATAATCTCATTATTCTTTTCTCATAACAGTCCTGAAATTTTTCTATGTAATTTAGAAAATGCTTTTAAGTAAGATGAAAAATGATATCCCAGAAAACGCTGGAGTAATTGTATTAATACATGTGCTCAAATATTTATCAAATATTAATAAATATCCATACTACATATTTAATAACTCTTTAAGAATGCCTTAGATATTCTTAGATTGCTGAATTTTAAATTAATCTTTAAATTTCAAATAGGAAAAAGTTCCACAATTTTATCTTTTCTATAATATGGTTTGTGAATTTGCCCTTTCCACCCAAGAATATTTTTTGGAGGTATTCCTCCTAGGAAATAGTTGCCCCTTTGATGAAATCAGAGTCTAGAATATCTCATATTGAGAGCTACTTGACTCTTCTTTCTATACCCTATACCCCCAACCTGATCCATGATTTTAGAAAAACTATTGGAATAGGATAAGGGATATGTGAATGGGTCACTATGCAGACAGAGAATGGTTACCCATCTGAAAGACATTATAGTACCCCAGAAGTACAGGAGAGCCATACAGCTACCACTGCTAAGGGGATGAGGAAATACCTCCTGTGGGGATTATACTAAAGCCCCATGAAGAAAACTTATTATGCCTAATTACTGTACTCTTCCAATTGAATGCCAAAAGTGATACAAAAAAATTCAGGAATTTTGAGAAAATAAAAGCAGCATCAGAAGTCTCTTTCAATGTCTGGACCACATACGTACTATACTGACATGAGGTTCAATCTAAGGTAATGAAAGAAATGACTGGAGTGCCTCCAGTAGACTGTCAGCTCTTTAGGAACAGAAACGTTGTCATGTGTACTCTCTATACTCCTAGCACATAGCAAAGTGCCTGGCAAATAACAGGTGTGCAATTCATTTTAGATGAATCTGCTTGGGTTGTATGATTTGCACTGTTTAGAGTCCCACTTAAGAGGCAATACTATGTTAGGTTACCACTGATGCTTCTCAAACCATTTCTTATTTCTACTTTTAATGTTTACATGATTCTTTTGAGAAATTAATGGTCATTTATAAACTGAAAGGGCCATATAAAGTCCTATTATTTATATAACATAATTATATATGTATATACCGTAATACAATATGTGGTAATACTATAAAATTAAAAAATAAACACACAAGGAAAAATTATTAGTACAAGAACAATTATCATTAACCAAAAAAGTGTTTCTATAACAAATTTGTAGGGAAAAAAGTAGATTAGTAGATCAGACAATACCAGGGGATGGAAGGAAGGGTGAGGGGAAACTTGTTGCTGGATAGGTAGAGAGCATAAATTTGGGGATCTCTGAAATAGTGATTTTAAAAACATGTTTTAAAGACATAAAGTTCACATTTATATCAAAGTTTATCTTCTATGCTAATTAAGCATCTTTACAGAATTTAAAATTACTTACTAGGAAGTTCTGGAGTTTTAATATCTTTATCCATCGCCTCAGAAATATTGCCATAAATATCTGTTGTGTCAGAAGAATCAAGTTTGAAAACCTAAAATATGTAGCAATAATGTTTAAAATTTTATTTGAGGCACTTTCCAAACCAAACAGACTGTAGGTCATATGCATTTACATTTAGGCTTAAATTCAGCTGGAATTTTATTTCTGTGTAGGAAGAGAGAGGAATGGGTCTTTCTATGTTTTCACATAGGAGAATGCAAATTATACAAACAGTTGTTTTTAAAAAAGAATGCTTTCCCCATTTAGAAATATTACTTTTTTGTATATTAAATTCTTGTGTATGTTGGAATTTTTCTGGACTCTATTCAGTTCCATTTCTATATACACTTTCAATCCTTTTAAATTTATTCATACATTTGTATGGCCCAGCATATAGTTCATCTAGGTGAATATTCTACATACACTTGAAAAGAAAGCATGTTCTAAAGTTGCTTGTAAAGTATTTTGTAAATTGAGGTGTTTTTTTTTTTTTTGAGTGTGAAGGCTAAGTCTTCTATAATCTTACTGATTTTGTCTATATTTTTTCAATCAATAATTAAGAAAGCAGTGTTATAATTTATAATCTTCAACTACAATTGTGGATTTATCAATTTCTACTTTAATTTTGTCAGTTTTGGAAAATATATTTTATATATTTTGAAGCTCTGATATTAGGCACAAACATATTTATAATTATTATATCTTTTTGATGAATTAATGATTTTATCATTATGGAATGCCATCTCTTTGTATCTGGTTTTTATACTCTTTGTTTCAAAGTCTACTTTGCTTGATATTAATATACCCACTCCAGAATTGGTATGCTTACTACTTTGTAGAGTATATCTTTTTCCATCCTTTTAACTCTCAAATTATTTGTATCTTTGTATTAAAGTGCATCTTTTGTAGACAAGCATATAATTCAGTCTTCCTTTTCCATCTAGTCTGACAGTTTAGTATTTAGTCTATTTATATTTAATGTATTTATTCTTAGGGTCATATTTAGGTCGATTATTTTTCTATTTGTTTTTATTTGTCCTATCTGATTTTGTTCTTCCTTTTCTCCATAATTTTTGGTTAATTGAAAATTTTAGTTTTCCATTTTAATTTCTTTTGGGGTTTTAACTCTACCTCTTATTATTTTTAGCTGTTTCTCCAGACATGTAATATGCACACAACACAGTCTATTCAGAGTTAATGCTGTACTATTCTTGTAAAACACAGGAAACTTCCAACAGCATAATTCCCTTTACCCTTCTGCCTTTTGTGTTATTGTTCCCATATATATTACCACTATATGCATTTCAAACCCTACAATTCAGTGTTATAATTTTGTTTTAAATAACCATATGTGTTTTAAAGAAATTAAGAAAACATAAAATATATAATCTTTTAGATTTACCCACATATTTATATTCATGTTGCTCTTTATTTCTTCCTATATCCAAGTTTCCAGCTAGTGTGATTTTCCTTCATCTGGAAGAAATTCCTTTAGCGTTTCTTCAGTCCAGATGCACTGGCCATGCATTTTCTCAGCTTTCATTTATTTGAAATTATCTTTTATTTCCCCTTCATTTGTGAAGGGTGGTTTTAACTGGATATAGATTCCCAGTTTGGTAATTTTTTTTCTTTCAGTATTTAAAAAATGTCCTGTTGTCTTTTGGTCTCAATTGTTTCACACAAGAAATCAATTCTCATTTGTTATCATTGTTCCTTATATGCAACATGTCATTTACCTCTAAGCTTTCAATACTTTCTCTTTCTCATTGTTTTTAGTAGTTTGGCTGTGATATATATTGTGAGGATTTTCTTTTATTTGGCTACTTGGTGTTTACTTAACTTCTTGGATCAATAAGTTTACCTTTTAACAGCAAAGTTGGGAAATTTTTGGCCATTATTCCTTCAAACGTTTTTCTTCCCTACTTTCTTACATCTTCTTCTGGGTTCACTTGTTTTTGTCCATTGAGTCACTCAGGTTCTGTTCATTTTATTTCAGTTTTTCTCACTGCTGTTTCATACTGAATCATTTCTAGTGATTTATCTTCTCACGGACTTCCTTTTGATATTTTGAATCTACTGTTAATTATATCTAATGCTCTTTTTCATTTCAAGTATTGTTCTTTGAAATTCTAGAATTTCCATTTGGGTACATTTTATACTCTTCATTTCTTTCCTAGAGTCCTTATCTGTTTTTTCATTATCATACTTTCATTTAAAATTCTGAACATATTTATAATAGCTGTTTTAAACTCTTGTCTGCTAATTCCAATATTGAGTCATTTCAGAGTCAGTTTCTATTGACCGCTGTTACTTCTGAATATGGGCCATATTTTCCTGCTCCTTTGCATGTCTGTATATTGGTCATTGTAACTTTTTAAATTTTTTTAACTTAAAAACTTGTAAGTTTACAGAAAAATCATGTAAAAATTATACCATTCCCAAATACCCCCTATTTTTGACACTTTGCATTAGTGGAGTATCTTTGTTAATAGATGAAAAAAAAATATTAAAATTGTACTATTAACTACAGTTTATAGTTTACATTAGGTGTATTTTCCCTGTATACCATCCTATTAGTAGCACCTTGTATTAGCATGCTACTTTTGTTATAATTCATGAAAGAACATTTTCATACTTGTACTATTAACTATAGTCAATCATTTAAATGGGGTTCACTGTGTTATACAATCATATGTTTTATCTTTTAATTTTTATTTTAGTAACATATATATGACCTAAAATTTCCTCTTTTAAGCAAATTCATGTAAATAGTTCAGTGCTGTTAATTACACTTGCAATAATTGCTACCATCACCACTACCATTTCCAAAACTTTACAATAAATTTAAATAGAAATTCTTTACAAATTCAGCATTAAATGACCATTTTCTACATCAATTCAGCCCCTAGTAACCAATATTCTAAATTCCAACTCTATGAGTTTGTTTATCAAATGATTTCATATCAGTGAGATCATACAATATTTGTCCCTTTGTGTCTGGCTTATTTCAATCAGCATAATGTCTTCAAATTTCATCCATGTTGTTGTTATTGCTGTTGCATGTTTCAGGACTTCATTTATTTTTATGACTGAATGATATTCCATTGTATATACATATCAGAGCTTGACATTGGTTGATGGACACTTGGGTAGACTTCATCTTTTGGCAATTGTGATAAGACTGCTATGAACATCAGTGTGCAAACATCTGTTCAAGGCCCTGCTATCAATTATTTTAGTAATTCTATACTTAGTTTTCTGAGAAATTGTGAAGCTGTCTTCTGCAGCAGCTGCACCATTTTTCAGTCTCACCAGTAATGAATGAGTGTTCCTATTTCTCCACATCCTAGCCATTCTAGTGGGTGTGACATGGTTATCTCATGATTTTGATTTGTGTATCCCTAATAGGTAGTGATGTTGAGCATGTTTTCATGTGCTTTTTAGTCATTTGTAATTCTTTAGAGAAATATCTATTCAAGTTTTTTGCCCATTTTCAATTGGGTTGTTAATCTTTTTTGTTGTTGAGTTGTAGGATTTAAAAAGTATATTCTGGATATTAAGTCCTTATCAGAAACGTGGTTTCCAAATATTTTCTCCTGTTGAGTAGGATGTCATTTTAGTTTTGTGATAAAGTACTTTGATGCACAAAATTTTAAAAAATTTTGACGAGATCCCATTTATCTATTTTGTCTTTTGTTGCTTGTGTTTTGGGTGTGAAGTCTAAGAAGCCACTGGCTAGCACAAGATCCTGAAGATGTTTCCTTATACTTTCTTCTAGGAGTTTTATAGCCTTAGTTCTTATATTTAGATCTTTGATCTAGTTTGAGTTACTTTGGAGTGTGGTGT
>PVKH010043232.1:0-10740 GCA_004027955.1 Chaetophractus vellerosus | reverse complement strand
ACCAAAGGTGGGGGTGTTTCTGGGAGATCTGCCTGCACTCCTGGGCTAGGAGGAGAGGCTAGAGCGGCTGGAGCATATGGCGGTGGGGGTGGGGGTAGGAGGTCCTCCTCTAAGGACCCTTGATGAATGACTGGCTTCTGGAGCCCCATTCCCTGTGCAACCAACACCCCACTCTGTCCCTTTTTTCCAACGCACAATTGAACCCAAGGGGGCAGAGCCTAGGCTATCTCTAACCAAGAGTTGATGTAGGGAAACTGATCAGGATGGCTAGGAGTTCTTGTGACCACCAGCCACACTGCACAGACCCTGGCTATATCAAGGGTCCCTTCCGAGGGCCAGTCAACATTAAAAGTGGGCCACTCTACTTCACATAAGTTTCAGAGGATGCTGGTGTTCATCCGGATACTATAATCTCTGGAAAAAACCTTCTTGAAATTCTTTAGCATGCAATTTAAGACAATAGGTTTTGACTGTGATGAGACCATACCCTGCATTGGTGGCACAAGAGAGACAAGGGAAGGGGTCGCCTCTTTCAAGTCCACTCAGATGCCCGCCTGTCCACATCTCTCACGAGAACTTTGGCTCATCTTGGCTAAAGCACCTGGGCAAAGTTTGGGTGAGCCGTTATGCCATATGACGTAGCTGCATAAAATACAGGTTAGGGCCCACACGGGCTCCATTGCATACCCAGTGGAGTCACAGACTGGTACGGCAGATGCAAGCCCCTGCTGTCTGCACTCACTCACACAGTCGGAGGTTATGCAGTCCCTCCCACAGGGATTGCCCTATTCTGGAATCTTGGTACTCAAGATTTCAGGAGGTGATCAGTCTCCTCTTCTGTCCGGAGACAGGCCTGACTAAGGACTTGGCACCTGGGGCCTTAACTTTCCAGAGTCTTCTGGTGCTGTTCAGTCCGCCTCTCCAATGAATTAGGCCAGGGTGTCGGGACACGGCCTGCAGGGACCATTTCAGAAGGAGATTCCATTAAGAGGACAGGTGGCACCTACCTTGTTTGCTCAGAGATTGCCGTGGCTGTGCCCATCAGCCCCAAGCCAGAGGCACAATGGGCCTGCTTGGTTGAGTTTCCCAAACAGGGAACCCAATGTGGCAGCAGAAATGAAACTCAGACAATGAGAAAGCCCAAACAGCACTCAAGGAGGTGGAGGAACAGTTTTATTACGCTTGGGCCCAGAGGAGAGTCAAGACTCCAAAAAAATCTGAGCCCCATGTCTTGATTTTCATAAGTTTGTATAAGAACTCTAAGTGGAATTCTAAGTGGGCAAATTCCTAAGCCAGGGGCAGGCAACTTTACAAAAGCAAGAGGAGGGAGGTTAGCTTATCTTCCTAAAGGGGAAGGCTATTAGGGAGGAAAAGAGCCATTATCTGTTTAGAGTTGTAAATTCCAGTTGAAAGGGGCAGGTGAGGAGAGCTTATCTTCTTAAGGATGCGAATTCCATGGAGAAAAGGGGAGGAGGGGAGAAAAGGGACCAAGGGGAGTTTGTTTTCCTAAAGCTGTGGGTTAGGGTCTGTTTTGGTCAGCCACAGGTGTGCCTTTTGAAATATACCAAAGATTGGTCAGTCTTTATAAAGGGTATTTATTTGGGGTAGAAGCTTACAGTTACCAGGCCACAAAGCATAAATTTCTTCCCATACCAAAGTCCACGTGTTGGAGTAAGATGGCTGCCTATGTCTCCAGGGTTCAGGCTTCCGGATTCCTTTGTTCCCGGGGCTGTGTTTCTCTCCGGGCTTAGCTTCTGTTTCCTTCACGAGTTCAGCTGTAGACCATGAGGCTTTCTATGCGTTGCGTCTCTCCACAAGGCAGCTGTAGACTATCAGGCAAACGGCTCACTCCAACATCAGAACTGCTTCTCAAATCTGCTTCTCTAAATCTCTGCTCTCAATCTGCTTCTCTCAATCTGCTTTTCTCAATCTGCTTGCTCTGCTGCCTCTTGTCTAGCCTTTTATACTTGAGACCACGCCCACCGAGGGGTGGGGCTCAACCTCTCACTGATGTGGCAGTTAACGCCCTACTCATAACTTAATCATGCCCAGATGAACAGATTAGTTTACAAGAATAATCCAATCTGTATTTTTGGAATTCACGATTAAATAAAACTCTGAAACCATTACAGGGTCCCAGCACTTCCCTTATCAATTCCACCCGCAATGACCCTATTTCCAAATAAGGTAATCTTCTGATGTACTGGTGATCAGACTTATCTTTTTGGGGAACACAATTCAATACATAACACTTAGGGTCACATTATGATCACAAGATGCTTGCTCTGACTCCAACTTCACATCCACATTCCATGAGGGGAAAGAAATAGGAAAAGAATAACAAGGAGGAAAGTGCAGTACCTATATCAGGAAAACATATCTTGCCCAGAAAACTTCTCTGTACACTGCCAATTACATCTCCTAAACTGCAAAGGAATGTGGATAATGTAGCTTTTAAATTAAGCTGGGCACATTGTTGTCCTAAACACTATTCTCATTTTCTAAATAAAATTGAAGAGGGGAATGGCTGTTAGAAAGGCAACAATCAGAATCTGCCACAGATAACATTTTGATACGAATGAGAGTAGATTCATGGAGGAGTTGGGGCAAAAGTCAAATTTAAAGAAGTAGAAGAATAACAGGAAGAGCAGGATGTGGAGAAAGCAGGCATGGACAAGACGTTTTCCTGGAAAGGGAATGAGAGAGGTGGGCCATGTTAAAGGATGTAGTGTACATTTCTGAGAATGTTTACACATGTGGAAAAGAACTCGTGGCTAATCCCCCTCTGTGCTCTTGTGGCACTTGAACCTTGAGTAGATATTCAATAAACACGTCTAGAATTAGGGAGCAGTCCTGAGATTTTTGGTGTGTTTTGTTTTGTTTTGGTAACCTCTTCCACTTGTAAACACAAAGTTCATGAAGAGGAGAGCTTCAAGCTAGGGCCAGAAATGTAGGATGGCAACAGATCATGCAGAGCTAAGACAGCTGAAGCTTTGGGATTTCAACACAGAAATCTTGAAAACCATTGAAAGAGTTAATCTTGGACAGACATGATCAGATTTGCGGATTAAAATGGATGCCCTTGGGCAAGTATTATGGTTGAAAGTGGGGACTCAGACTGGAAGTTGAGAGCTTAAGTTCCATGCAATATTCCAGGCAAGGTGTGAATGCTTGGACTGTGTTGGTGGTGATCAGTGCTTTATTATCTAACAGAACTTATTATTATCTAGTAGAACTGTTAAAAAAATCATTGTTTCTCTGTGTTAACTTTGGCTTCATTTCTTCATTACTTAAATGACCTAGTAGCCTCTTAATATGCAAGATATTCAGTACTAGTCTACAAAATTGCTATTATCTTGAAATTTAGACAGAATCATTCTTGCTTTTATTTCAATTGCTCATAAATTTGAGGGGAAACAGTTTTTCTACCTTGGATAATTCTGACATTTAATTGACATACATGAAACTAATATTTTGTTTTACTCCCTCTGTTGGTAGACACTGTCACTTTTCCCAGAAATTGTCTTATGAAAACAAGATCCAGAGAGAAAACAGGATGTGCAAGAGAA
Organism: Chaetophractus vellerosus; assembly: GCA_004027955.1. NCBI lineage: Eukaryota > Metazoa > Chordata > Mammalia > Cingulata > Chlamyphoridae > Chaetophractus > Chaetophractus vellerosus. The sequence goes on along the minus strand of PVKH010043232.1, from coordinate 7,171 downwards.
ACAAAGCTGCTTCAATGCTTGGTTTCTAATGAAATAAACAGCAAAGTAGTCATTCCTTCTCAAGATGAACAGATTTAGCATAGTCCTGAAAATTGTATTTTCACACTGGCTATCGCCAATACTGAAAAGTTGGCCATTGTTTTTCTTGTGTTTCAGACAGAATGTATCTGTTAAACTAAGTTTACCTAAAGCAGGTCTGGAAGCAGTGGGATGGGTGGAAGGTCAGGCATTCTGGCTAAGATTGAATTTCCTCAATTTTGCCTTGACTGTGATGAATCAGGATTTTATCAGTTTCTTGGATCTGCTATAGGGCAGGCTTGTGGGCAGTTATCTCCAAAGATACAAGGGTGCAAGAAAATGGAAAGTTTCCCCAAGACCCCATAGATCCTTACTACCAATCAGGCTGCCCTTTGGCCAAACAGTGCCTCCATGGAATAAGGGAGGTAGGAAAGCCAGGAAGCACTGTTATGGCTTGGAGGTGAGGTATACACTGAAACATCTACAGCTATCTTCATGCAGTTAAGATCTTGACTCATTTTCTATGCCTTGTCTGCATCTATCGTATCATTTTGTTTGGGTTACCATCACCATTGTGACAGCCATGCAAATCGCAACAGTGAAAAGAAATTTAAACTTGACTAAAAGGAATTTGAGAATGTGGAGAAAGAGAAATATGTAACTTGATAACTTGGAAAATTCACGTTGCCTAGGGATTGAAGACCCTAAAGCTTAGAATAAACAGTGGTCAAGTAGACAAAAGGGACCCCATCTCAAAGAGACTATAGAGTGTAAGATGTAAAGATATAATGCATGCTTACATGGAAAGATTTTGTTTTTCTATGTATGCAAAGACTAGATGAGCTTTGAGAGAATGAAAGGTGATGCAGTGGAGAAGGAATAGGTAGTTTGGATGAGATTCACTGGGTGGCTGGTCTTAAGGAGAGTACCATGTTCACAGTGGGAGAGATTCACCCTTTTTCCTACCCAGAAGCCAACAAGAGACCAAGACAACCCTTCTCCCAATTGGGCCTATTCTGTTTACTTTTTGAGAGCTGTCCTTGTGCCTATCTGAGCACAGAAGAGAAGGAAAGAAATAGAAAGGCCTGGAGAGTGAGCAGGCTTTTCTACCATGAATGAGTGAGAGATATTCACTGAGACATGAGGATACTGGAAAAGCTATGTGGAATTGAGCCATTCCCCACCTAAGGGGACTGGTCCTTGGTAAAAGGACCTCAGGATTGCAAATGGGCTGGAAGAGGCCAATCATAATGATTCTGTACAGTTGCCTCCTTTACTTCAGCAGTCAGACTCCCAGGTCAAGATCTTACTGAGAAAAGAGAAGGAGATGAACTATAAATTGAGCTTAATATTAAAGTTTTAAACTGGCCTTGGTTTTTATAGCTGGGTCGACTGGAAAGTTATGGTTTCTGCCCAAGATGTCATTAAAAGACAGAGGAAAGGGAGATTTAGCAGAGGAGTATTGAAACCAGAAGTTAGGAAAAATTCATATTTATATCCTACTGTGTAATTGAGAATCATCAATAACCCAGGGATGTACATTATGTATAATATATATGTAGCAAAAATTAATCTTGAATTGTCCTGATTAGTTGAGTATTTACTTGTTTATTTTCTCTCTCTTTCCAGGAAATTATAAGTGCCATTAAAATCCCAATGAAAATCAGTGAATTTTATAGTTATGCTGCATTAAATCAGCCTAACAATTGTAAAATATTAAAAGCATATTTCCTCAATCCGTCAATGTTTATTATGAGACATTTAAATTTCTAAGAATCTCCCAGTCCTCTGCTCTTCTAAGACTCAGTAATTCAATTGCACGCTCTCCATTTATTCACTCGATAAATATACATTCAACTTCATATGCATTGCTGTGTGGTAGGTAGTGTGGAGACTGCAAACATACTTATGAAACAGCTTTTTCCAAAGAGCATAAAATCTAAGCTAGGAGACAAGAGGAATTCAATAAATCAGTTTTATAAAATGAAGTTGTATTTAAAGATTCCAGTAGCTTTTCAGGTGCACAGCTATGAGGGAAGCAGTCACAGAGGTGTGGGGTGTCAGAAGGCTATGGGAGTTGACTATATTGGTTGGGAAGAAGTGAAGGTATGTAAAGATAAAACTGGAGCCATCAATAAGATATGAAGGCTCTCCAAGCAAATCATTAGGCATTTATAGGGTCTGATAAGGGAGGGCCTACAATATGGGGATGAGGAGTTTGACTTACCTTGATAAGAAAACTTGATCACTTTTTTGTAAGAACGTCACAAAACACAGGCTTGAGAACTGGGTAAAGAGAATTGGCAAAAACTACCAGCAGCCAGCCTAGGTATGCTTAAGATTAGGGCTAAGCCTAGAGGTGTGTGAAGCTTCATGTTCAGGTGGGGCCAGGCTGCAGAAGAGTGGAAAGTATCTAGAGGCAGAGAAACAGGAGGATTTAACAAATGTGTTCTTTTTTTTCTCCCAATCATTACTATAAGGCTAAATTTATAATTCTGGTGGTAATATTTGTAATACGATTAACATGATTTTAGAATTGTGTTGTAGGTAATAAATGGAGAACAGTGATTCTCATGCAAACTTCCTTAGCTGATTGGTTTGAATTGTGAAATGTAGAGGGCTATGGAGAGCAGTTATTCTCCCATGCTATCATTCAGGAAATACATTAATATCATATTATTACATTCAATGTAAATAGGAGGGGCCAGTATTTGTGGAGATGGCTACTTGTATGGTTTTGTGACTCAGCTTCTGGAACATCCACAATGTGAATTTAAGTTCTCTTCATGACACTTTCACCCGTAAGAAAGCCCTGTAACTGCTGATCAATATGCTGTATAGAGCCTCTTCCTGAAACTGCTGGATAATTTTTACTGCAGTTATAATTATAACATTTACTCATTTTTTGGTGTAATTACTGATGCTCGCAGTAGCTCAACTTGAATATTTCAAAATCATTTGAATATTAATTTAAAATAGATTTCTTCTGTTTATTCATCTTTTATTTTTAGCTGCTACAGTTGCTTCCCTTCTAAAAGGAGCCAAAGGCATGCTACTTCCCTGATATTTGCCACTAAATGATGAAGTCATAGTACATATATTCTGCACTGTTCATTTGTTATTAATTATGGAGTGACACCTACAAATATCTTATATTGTTTTTAACTCTTTCATTAATTTTATCTCTGTATGTGTTTGTGAATTCAGCTGGGTTTTAATTTCTTGAGAAAAAGGAATTCGGACCATAAAATCCTATAGCCATGAAGCATAGTTGTTTGTGTATTTTAAATAAATATTTGGTCTTAAAGCAATGATATATGACCCTAATCCTATGAATAATTTTCATTTGCCTCTCAGATCAGCAATGAGCTGGCAATTTTCTTTTGTAACCTTTACTCAAATGCCAAAGTCCTCCCACAATCCGAATTGTCTAGAATCTCTTACTTTTTCCACAAAATTTCTGTCCCCTTTTAGTATCTTCCCTGATCTCTTTTCAAATCCCTTCAATTATCCTCCATCTTCCACTCTACCTGAAAATAATTATCAGAGAAACTAGTTTCTGCAAACAACTTAAATAAAGTATCTTTTCCACATAATATTGTGCTGTAGCCACCCCCTCAGAGATAGCCTGAGGAATTTTCTAGTTAAAGGAAGATGCCCTTTTACTAGAAAAAATTTTGTTATGACTGAAATCCAAATGCATAAGAAGATGTCTATTCTACAATTTGAACATCTTAATACTCTTGGTAGTCCCAGCAATACTTTCGTTGAAGTGCTAGCACAATGCTTTTTGGACTGTCCTTGAGTTCTCTTTGCCATAATTTTCGTGTGTACGTGTGTGTGTGTGTGTTTGTGTATGTTTTACATGGGTTCCCTTTGTGATGAACAGAGAAGAGTGCACAATTGGAAAGAGAGCCACAGTAAAGAAATCTGGGGAGTTAGACCCCAAAGCAGCACCTATGGATTCTTGCTTATATTAAAATAAGACTGGTTCAGAGGAAATCCATCTAGTGTGAAACAGCGGTCTATAGATACTATGATAGAAAGAAATGACTCTATATAATGTATAAGGGAGTCACTTTATTTCATACAATTCTGATGATCATAGTTATGTCATGTGCAACTAAACCAAAAGCACCAAGCCAATTCCCTCTGTGATGCATTTTGCTGGGATAGAGAAAAGGCTTCTATGACACACTCTGTCTCACCTTAAAGTTGCAATAAACTAGTAAAAATTCCATCTGTGTATCTATTTCAAAGAACAATTTCCATTCCATAAAAATGCAGTGTTTTATATTTTTCAACAAGAGATCTGTATGAAATGCCTCTGGAGAAATTGTTGGACCTCAAAATGCACCTTGCTACTAAGACAGTTCTCTAATTTGAAATAATTTATAGCTAAAACTTCAAAGAAAATTTCTGCAAAGTTCTTCAAACATTCCTATAACATCCAAGAGTCTTTTTCCACCACTGACCAAATCCAAGTAGGCTATGAATAACTTGGTATTTTAATAGTCAATTAATGTCTTGTGTTGTACCCAAAATAATCATTCAGTTTTGACCATGGTCTAAGAGCTAATTTATAGTCATTCCACATAAATTGCTAAAGCATTATTTTTATTCCTTCAACCACAGAACTGTTAATCACAATGTTGGGAAGGTATATAAAAGAGTTCAATATACCTTATTATTTAAAAGAAGCTCACTAAAACACATGATCAGCATTAAATGGTTCATATAATTCACTTGTATGAAATTGCCAAGTCTTATTATTTCAGACATTAAGATAAGCAAAGTAGATTGAGCATTTAAGCACTTGGTGACTAACTCAATCTGTGAGTGTTCAGTTTGGTGCTGTTGTCTCTAAGGGTACAGTTAGTGGAGAAGGTGGGTGGAGAAGAAGGGGGATGAAAGTTATTGATGATCTCTGATTTATATGCAATAATATTCTCAGCAACACTGTGAAGTTGCTGTAATAATCCTGATGACAGATACGAGCAATCTGACACAGAGAATTCTGTGATTTGTTGAACATTACTCAAATAATGATGAACTGTTAATACCCACATGCCCTAACTGATGATGAATCTGATGTTATTGACTGGTCTTAAATGCTTCAAACTTTGCTAGCCATATACTTATTATATGTAAGTGGAGGGTGGATTTGAAGCCAAATCTATAGGAATTCACTATGGCACACCATATGACACCCACAAACAAACAATAATAAGATGCTATTTTGTGAATTTTAAGAACCATGGAAGGATAGGTGTTTTTGAATCATTATTACAGGTGCAGCTTTCTTAACATGCCAAGAAAATATATGGTCTTCTGATATCCACAGGAGGCTATATGAGAATATAGAAATTATCTCATAGTATCTTGGGGTTTACAAACCAGGTTCAGAAAAGTTTTCTTGCATTGTTGATTATAAATTATCACATATGATAAATAAAAATCCCCTAACATTTATTTTACTTCTTATAAAATATAAGTCCCCAGAGGAAAAATAAGAATATGTCATAACATTGGGAATGTGTTTCTACTTAGTCTCATATTTTTCTTGGACCAGGGACATTCTCTATCTGGGAGACACAAAAGCAGTTAATGATGATAAAAACATAACTCCATCACATTCATTTACATGTCAAAATGAAAAGCTTGTATCACCTGCAATTCAAATTTCTATTACTAACCACACACATACACACAACATGTCTCTCTTTCTCCCCCCTCTTTATATATATATAAATAATGCTTCTTTAAAAATGTATATATATATAATTTGTTTCTGCCGCCATTTGGCAGTGAGTTCCATAAACAAGGACCTAACTTGGTAAATGTTACTTCCATTTATTTATACTGAAAACCCCTCAATCAAACTTCAAGTCCTCATGTGATAGAAATGGGCCTTCTTTCTCCTAACTCATATGTTCTTTCTGCAATTCTGTTTACTCTTTTGAAATACAGTCCTATCTTGTGTACTAAGTTCTATTACCCTCTATTTTTCCCTGCCTCCTTCATAAATAGGGTGCCATTGTACTTTCTCTGTACCTTCCTTACATTTGTCATTCCATTGATGTAAACGTACTATTAGTCAATTCAACATTCAAGGTGAGTTCATAACACTGACTTACAGAGGAGCATTACAGTATTTTCCATATCATTCTCAATCATATCCTCATTTTTTGCCAACATTGTACATTGAAATACTCACAATGATGCATAGATCCTTTTCTGGAGAGGTTACAATGCAGGGTGAAATAAGAATACTTTCTCGTAATATATTACTTGTCACACAGTGATTTCAAAGCACATTGTTAACAAAGAAAGATTATTACCATCAATTTAATGGGAACTGAAACACATAAGTTAAATTACTTTTTCAAAGTTGAACAGAAAGTAAGTTACTACATTACGAGCATAACTCATGTTCCTGTCATTATAGTGTTTAATTCTATCTACTGGAACACACTTCCTTTCCGGCTGTCTTCTATATAACAATTTACTGCCCACTTGGAAGAGCAGAGGCTCAAATTCACAGATATGAGAAGCTGGCTGTGTATAGGCAGCACCTAGGTTTATGTAATCCTAGAGTTCACATGGTTTTGGCTAAATGGAATAGCTTCACTAATTTTGGAATGCTTATATATTCAAATGTCCACAGCTTTCTGTAAATGGATTGAATACAAAGATATTATAGAAAATTTGGAGACTAGAGAATAGTAAAACTAAATAAGAAAAAGGAAAAGAACAAGCACTTATCCCCTCATTTGATAATAAACACCAAACTAACTTAAATTGTTCTTTTCCTTTTTCTTATCTCTTCCATGATGAGTATAAATATGTGCATATTAAATATTAATATTATAATCTATATATAATTTGTATATTATTTTTACTTTTACTTAATGTTAACTCTTGTTGAGCATTTAAAACATTAATGGATGCTTTCACATTATATATATTTTTAAAGAGTTCTCAAGTTCCATATATATCTAAATGGATGTATGCATATATATAATTTAAACATTCCACTATTTTTGGCAATTTTTGCAGATTTTTATTGCTATTTTTAAGAAATATTAAAAATTCTTAATAATCATAAACCCCTTCTTTTATGGATTGTGCTATTTTTACATTCTAAAAATAT
>PVKH010043231.1:0-10744 GCA_004027955.1 Chaetophractus vellerosus | reverse complement strand
GAAGCCTGAACCCTGGAGACGTCGGCAGCCATCTTTCTCCGAAACATGGACTTTGGTATGGGAAGAAATTTATGCTTTGTGGCCTGGTAACTGTAAGCTTCTACCCCAAATAAATACCCTTTATAAAGACCGACCAATCTTTGGTATATTTCAAAAGGCACGCCTGTGGCTGACCAAAACAGCATATAAATAATAGAAATCAGAAATGAAGAGTGACATTAATTACTCTTTTGAAACAAAAAGGAGTGTAAGAGGATAATAAGAAAAATTGTAATGCCAATGAATTGCATAACCTAGGTGAAATGGATAACATAAATGGAAGAGTATTCTGTGTTCATAGATTGAAAAACTAAATAGCTTTAAGATGTCAATTGATAAGCTTATCTTCACATTTATATGGAAGGAGAAGGGTCCCCAAAATGTTAAAGCCATCCTGAAAAGGAAGAATGAAGTTGGAGGACTCACACTTCCCTATCTTAAAACTTATTACAATCCAAAGAAATAAAAAACAGTGTGATATTGGCACAGGAATAGATATATAGACCAATGGAATTGAATTGAGAGTTCAAAAATAAACCCTCACATTTATGGACAACTGATACTTGACACGGCAGCAAAGATCACTCAACTAGGAAAGAGAAGTCTCTTCAACAAATATGTATTGGCACACCATAGCAGCATAAATCATAATTGCTAAAAGATGGAAGCAACCCAAGTTTCCATGAACTGATGAATAGATAAATAAAAAGTGGTATATACATGCAAGAAATTAATATTATTCAGTTGAAAAAGGAATGAAATATTGATAAATGCAGAAAAATTAATGAACCTTGAAGACATCATGTTGAGTGAAATAATTCTGAAACAAAAGGAAAAATATTGCATGATCTCATTGATGTGAAACAATTAGAGTAAGAAAACTCTTCAAGCCAGCAACTAGAATATAGATTACCAGGGGTCAGTATGAGGATAACGAATAAGAAGTGCAAACTTACAATATAGAGGGTTGCTAACTGGCATGACGGATATGTATCGGTGATAGATGATGGTGATGGTAGCACAATATTGTGGGCTCAAATAACAGCATTGAAATATATATGCCAATGTGATTAACGGGGAATATGTTAAAGTGTATATATGGAAGCTGCATAAAAATTTTTAAAAATTATCTATGGAACTATACCACACAGTGAATGCTAGGATAAATCATGAACATTATTTAATAGTCAATTTTTAAAATGTGCCGTCATCAATTGTACCTAATGTTTCACACAATTGCAACTTTTGGTGATGGGTTGGTGTATAGGAATACTGTATTTTATGCATGATTTTTATGTAAACACACAAATTCTCCATTAAAAAAATTTAAAAGGACTAGATGAATATTAAAAGGCTGTAAAAATGTCTTTCTTAAATATAAGCATATGAATAAACCTGTGCAAATTTGTACTATTTGAAAGAGTAGACCTCTGTTTTCAGTGCTATGAAGACAATATAAAATAACTATAGACGCATTTTTTCTGAAAACATAAAGTTTCTAAAAAGGGCTTCAAAATATGTAAAAAATGAGATAATTAAAAGAATGAATAGACTTTTAAATTTTATTTATTTTTTAATATCCTTTTTTACTTTTTTTCAAAGAAACGTAGATTATATAATGTTACATAAAAAATATAGGTTATTCCCATATGTCCTGCTCCCTAGCGCTCGCACATTTTCCCACATTAACAACACCCTTCATTAGTGTAGTACATTTGTTATAATTGATGAACACATTTTGAAGCATTGCCACTAAGCGAGGATTATAGTTCACATTGTAGTATACACTGTTAGACTGTCATATTGGAATCCCAACAATAAAGATTCAGCAAAATATTATACAAAAAGTTTTATGAAATATTATTTCTTCAACTATTGCTTGTATTATTTGAAAGTACACTTAATGTCTATAAAAATTTTATTTCAATTGTTAGAAGAAAAACTCTTTCATGTTTATTTTGAAATGAGGAAGTAGATCCTGTTGAGGTGGCATTTACACAGAATATCTTAAACCACATGATCTCCTATTGTGAAATAAATTGCTGGTAGCATTTGAATCTCCAAACAAGTTTTTCTAAGTATCATTGAATATCTGATGAATTTAAGAATTGTATATTCAAAACTTTATCTAATATATATAAATATATTATTTTGTAATACCTTGATGTATGCAAATTCACTCTGAAAATTCTGCAGTATGAACATTATTTCCTATATGAGTTGCTTGTAAATACACATGAAAATTGATTTCATTATCATTAATTAATGAAAGATTCATGAGGATTCATTTCACCTGGTTGTTTGTAGAAGTAAGCTTTTTGCCAAAACATAATAAAAACTGTAATCCTCTCAGCATAGATTTTTACATTCTTCTAAAATGTTTCTTTTAATACAATAATTGCCAATAAACTAAAATAATAAAACAAGCTGTACAAATCTTATTGTCACTAAATATCTTACATGTGCTTTGTCAATGAATTAGTTGACACTTCCAAAACTGACTGGAGAAACACCACCATATTTCTTTGCCATGCCTCAAAAACTCCTGTTCGTTAGCTGGTGCACATTCCGAGAAAAAGGTTAGCTATGCTACACTAGTCAAAGCAAAATAAATTAAGTTGTGGGTTTTACAAAACTTTATTGTAAAAGAGGTCAAGGTGTATTATTAAAATTTAATAAAAATATCATGATATTACTGAAAATCGAGCATAATAAAATTACATAAACACATAAGTATATATATAAATTCGCTTTATATGCACAAAGCAAAATATTTGCAGGCAAATACATTTAAAAAATGTTTATGAAAGATTTTCATTTTTTTCTTTAAATTTTTTGTATAATAATATTTGTATAATAAATAATGTTTAACCCTAGGATAGTGTCATTGGGAAAAATGGGGTAATCCATCCTTGGTGGTAAATAATCTGGCCTTTCAGTGACAGAGTAATTAAGCATTTCTCTAGAAATACCTCCTCTTTTACCCAGGCATAATTTACAGCATCACAAGGGAATAGCAAACATGCTGCTAAACATTGTGTGGCTTCTATGCGGAAGGAAACTCTGTTACTAACCTAGCATGGGTGCATCTGAATCTTTATCTGTGGACTCATGCCAAGCAATCTACTTGGGAAATTGGTCCCAGAGATGACCAAACGTTGCATTTCCAGCAAATGTCTATTTAAGAGATGTCTTGGATTTATCAAGATGGAAGGCAAGGGATTCTCTGCTCTGCTTGTGTTCACAGTGGCTCCCTGGTACATTTGTGAGACAAAATTTCTGGGTGAACTTTCTATTTGAACAGGTAATGAACAAAAATTTTAGGTTATTTAGTGTACTTAAAATTAAAAATTAAAAATACATGCAGAAAAAATTATACCTATGTTATCTGAAAGAAAACAAACATTGCAGAAATTTCTGGCTCCTTATATGGCAACTTTATTTGTGAGAAAAACTTGAGGTTGACAAATGTCTAGACAGATAATGCTGGAAGAGGTTTTTCACCAACTTTGACTCTTAGTAAGTATTAATCTCATGTTTGAGCTTTTAAGTTTATCTAAAAAAAAGGGAATATTATTTATGAATATAAATATACATATCATGTGGGTCTTAACTAAGTAATGACAACATTTGTAGAAATGGAAATATAGAACTGATAGAATCAGAGAAATCAAGTAATGAACATATATAAAAAATGCAACTTTTGGAGAAATTTTGATTATATATTCTGTTAAAAAACCTATCTTTAAAAATTAATAGTAATGTGTGTTCTATAATATTAATGAACTTGAGGTTTTCACTTCTGATCTGTCATTTCTATCACATAAATTTAGATACAAAATAACAGTAAATGATGCATTAAAACTCTATTTTTTCTGAAATTAAATATAAGTAGGAATAAAATGTTATGAGCATGATCTCTGTATTCAAATAATTTTGGTAGAATCATAGAATCAACAATACTTAATGGTTGTAACTGGATGTTACTTTAATTTCCATGCCCTTTTTCTTGTCCAAACAATGTGTTCAATAGTAATGTTTACAATATAATATTTTAATCTGAATAAATGTGTTGATGAAAAGAAGTATTTATAACAGCATCATAGATATTCTAATCAAACAATATATATGTGTCCCCATTATACAATATCCAAAAGTTGATTTATTCAGATATTATATTTGGCAGTCAAACTAAGATTTTTTTTCAGCCATATTTTGCTAACTATTCTTTATTATGAATTTCCCAAATCACTAAAAATCTTTTTAAAAAAATTCCACATCTCTGCCCCAGGTTCTTCACAGCATAAAAACGTTTTCTGCCTGGCTCAAAAAGAGTGCTTTTCAGGAACCAGATGCTCCTTGCCAGCGACCCTACAGAAACTTCCTCCCTGTGGGGCTTCCTAGGACCCTGCCCTTGGGCTGGAGGTCCCCGGTATTGATGCAGAACCTTCTTATCCTTCTTTTCAGTTCCCCTTTTTATTCATCCTCACTGGCTCCCATGCATCTGACCTCACCTTCTACCTCATTATTTTATAAAAATTCCACCCCCCAAAAAAATTCCACATTATTCCTATTAAACAAAATCAGTTTGATGTCATTTATGCTAAGTATCACATATGATTTCTCAATAGTTTATAACAGTAAAATACTATGGGAAGTAGGAATGACACAAATGTGCTTGACTTCATCCTTGTGGGATTGGCAGAATCTGAAAAGATCCGACAGGTCCTCTTTATGCTGTTTCTCCTGATATACCTGATTACCTTCCTGGGCAATGCAGGGATGATTCTGGTAATTCGCCTGGATCCTCAGCTTCACACCCCCATGTATTTTTTCCTCAGTCACCTGTCATTTCTTGACCTCAGTTACTCAACGGTCATCACACCTAAAACCTTACAGAACTTACTGACTTCGGACAAGTCTATTTCATTCACGGGTTGCTTAACTCAAATGTATTTTTTTGCCTTATTCGTTGTCGCTGAATTTTTCTTTCTCTCTTCAATGGCCTATGACCGCTATGTAGCTATCTGCAAGCCTCTTCACTACCAGGTTGTTATGTCTACAAGACTTTGCTGGGCCCTCATCACTGGGAACTACCTGATTGGTTTTACTGAATCATTAATCATTGTTCTTTACATGAACAGCTTACATTTCTGCAAATCCAATTTAATCTACCACTTTTTCTGTGACACAACCCCAGTTTTAGCCCTGTCCTGCACTGACACTCGTGACACTGAAATCATTACAATGATGTGCGCTGGTTTAAACATAGTGGTATCTCTTATCGCAATCTCTGTGTCCTATGGGTACATTCTCTCTACTATCCTGAAAATTAAGTCTACTTCAGCAAAGCGCAAAGCCTTCTCTACCTGTGCCTCCCACCTCCTGGGAGTCACAATCTATTATGGAACTACGATTTTTACTTATTTAAAACCCAAGGAATCCTACTCCTTGGGAAAGGATCAAGTGGCCTCTGTCTTTTATACTATGGTGATTCCGATGCTGAATCCATTCATTTACAGTCTTAGGAACAAAGACGTGAAAAATGCTTTCATTAGAGCTATGAAGAAGAGAGAGGGCTGCAGACAATTGAAATGTCAGTGATGCTGAATATTTTAGTGTACCTTTTCTTTCTTTCCTATTTTGTATTCATTCTCTAAGTACAGTAGCATCATTTAATTGGCTTGAATTTTGGTTGACCCATTCTCTTTTTGACCATACATGATATATTATTTCAAGAATATGCTTTTAGAATTCCATGTAGTAATTAGAAGCCATGAGATATGTGTTAAATCTGTTCCAATGTTTGTGTTTCTAAGGAAAACCAATCTGTAGCAAAAGCAACTAAAATATAATGTTATCTTTCAAATTCTTTCCTAGAAATTACCACACATATTCCAATTTCAGAGATTTTTATTATGAAAAGCAGTTTCAGAAATAATCTATTCTTTAGAAAAAAATATAGTTCAATTTGAAAGAGCGCTGCTTTTGCTGAAAAGCCCAGTGTTTAGAGTCCCAATCTGTCAGCTTATTAGCTCTATATTCTTTACTAAGTCACTGAAAGTATAAATCTTGTATCTCAACTGAACATGAAACATAACTTTAAATTCATAGAGTTACCTTAAAGAACAAATCAGATGATGAATACAAATAATTTAATGCGGTAATAATAGATTTGACCAGGACCATCATCAAAATGATTGTATTCTTGCACGATTTTGAATATAGAATAGATATTGTTATGAAAATGCTCATTGATGTCATGTAAATATTTTGGCTAATTTTATTCATAACTAAACAATTAAAGGGAAAAAGAGAAATTCAATTTTTGCTCTTGGAAAAAATTATACGATTGTGATAGAATTAAGCTATAGATAAAAGAATATGTTAACCTTTAAGAAAATTTGGTAACATGTTAAATTATTGCAGAAAATAGAAATACTCTAATCAGTTTTGAATGTTTTATTCATGGTTTTCCAGACAAATCTTGTGTACATGTATATATATTGCTTATATATAAATGTATATAAATTTTTGTCATTTTCTTTTTCTACTCTTCAGCTTTTGTTTTCCCTTCATCACTATAAGCTTTGGTAATTCTTTTGTCATTAACTTTGGGAGATGAATGTTTTCTTGGTATATTAGTGAAATCAATAATCTCATTCTGCATTGCTTTAAGGCATGAACGTTGAAAATTCACAAGGTAAAATACTTGTATGTAGGCATACATCTTTGCATCTACCTGCCAATCATTTGAAAACCTTCCCACTCTGTGGTGTATCAACTAACTTCAGTATTTACTATGCCTTTGTTTAATTTTGGCATGATTAAAAAATCACTCCATTTTTCCTAGTTTTTTATAAGTTAATGTTCTTTAAAAGATATACATTTTTAGTTAAAATCTTTGTTCATTTGTTTTAAGAATTTTAATGGAGAAAATGTGCAAAGCTAAGAATTGATCATCAATCCAAATTTTGTAAAATCCCCCTAATTTTGGGAGGTAACTTGCTAATATTTCCTTTTAAAAATTGCTCTACATAATCTGGAATTGCAGTTTTAATTTTCTCTACTTTTCAAAGTATATTTAAGAAAGTATGTTTTCTTCATATTCCTATATTTGATTAATTATATTGAAACTTAAGAAATAGTTTTTAGGTAAATTTTTCCCTTCAGGTATCTATATTCTTTTAAGGTATGTAAAGGTTTTCTTTGTAGAATTATAATTGTTCAATTTTTAAATTATATTTGAAATATTAAAAAAAGTTAAAGACGGTTCATGATTAAGTTTTTAATGAATTTTCACTAGTTCATTACTTTTTATAAATTTATTCAAATGATTAAAATGTGTGTTATTTTCCATTAATTTCTGTATTTACATAAAAGTTTAACATATATAGTAATCATGTAAATTACTGTAACATTATTTAATTTTGCTCTGATTTCTAAATTCTCTAGAATTTGTATTTATTGCAATTCTTTGTTTTGTTTGCAATTAACTTTTTTTTGTTAAGGATTTCTTTTTTAATAATATACAATTTTTTTTCTTAGAAGGTACTGGGGATTTAACCCTGGACTTTGTACATGGGAAGCAGGTGCTCAAACCACTGAACTGCAGCCATTCCTAAATAAAATACTTTTAAACTAATCCCTTACATCGTATACACATTGTTTCCTTTCTTATATTTTTAGACCATTTATATTTTCTGGTCTTTTTTTATTACCTGTTCTGGACTTAATTTCCATTATGCACATTTCTGTAATTTAGAAAACATGTCCTGTTGGTTTTTGTTGGCAACGATGGCCAACAGATTCTCTAATTTTCCAAAGAATTGTAAATTCAGAATTTGCTTATGTTTTAATTAAAGTCAGACCATCCTGTCCTCTTATAAGTGTTCTAGGAAGTATTTATGATGTTATTAATTAAATGTAACAAAATGACTGGGCAAAGTTAACACACTAGACTATTTACATTTCCCTCTACTTCCTCTGTTTATATCTGTATATCATGTTTATATAAGATGTGGTCTGATGTATTTTTAAGCCAAAATCTTTTTGGGCATGATGTTGTGTCAAAATTCTATTACAAAGGTTGAACTACAGAAAATGATTTTAAAAGACTGGAATAAATCATAACAAATATATACAGTATCTTTATTTGCAAATAATTAATATTATATAATGATCATAAAAATAGATTATATTAACTGATCACCTACTGTGAGCCAGACAATATTCAAAGGGCATGAGGTACATAATTAACATAGTTTATCTTCAAAAAATAACTCTCTGGTAGATAACTACAATATCTAAAATTTAATCTTAGGTAATGTAAGTATTCAGACAAATACTTAAGAAGTGCTCTCTGTTACATATGTCCCATAGAGTCCTTCAGCATATCATATTGACACCCTCTGCAGAATATATTTGGAATGTGACTGTTTCTCAACATCTCCTCTGCTACCACCTTGGCCCACAGAACCATTCTCACAGTCTATAAATTATTGCCACAGCCTTCTAGATTGTCTCCCTGTTCTCTGCCTTATACCTCTTCTGACAGGTTGAAATTCTTTTATGAATATCAAAAAGATTGTGTTCTTAAATGTATTTATTCCCATGGGTGTGGAGCCCTTTTTGATTGAACTATATCAGTGTGGCTTGACTCAGGTTGAGTTTCCACCCTCTTTCTGAGTCTGATAAAAAGAGTTACACAGTAAAAGGAATATACCATATTTGATCCTTCAGTGTGAGAGAAAGAACTCTCCAGTTTTGCCCACATATGAGCTGCAAGGAAAGAAGCCCCTGAGAGCCTCAAAGGCCTCACGCCCAGGCTCAGAGAGATATGAGCCATATGCCTATGAGCTCACAGATGAACTCAGGAAGAAAGCAGAGCAGCTGAAACAGACTGAGAAGCCCCTGAAAGCAACAAGCCCTATGCCTGGTTGCAAACAGCTGAGCTGTGGGAGACGGTAGATTCTGGAGGGAAAGGCAAAGACCTTGGGAGAGATTGGTGGCCATTTTGGCTCAGCATGTGGCCACAAGACAGGATCAATAGTAGTTGACTTCTGTGAGAAAGCACCTCTGATGGTGCCCTGATTTGGACATTTCACGGCCTTGCAACTGTAAGCTTTTACCCCAAATAAATCCCCTTTATAAAAGCCAACCCATTTCTGGTACTTTGCATCAGCAGCCTTGTGGCAATCTGAAACACCTCTAGAATCTAATCTCAATATAGAGACCAGAGTGATAGTGTTAAAACATAAGTTGTATTATGTCACTTTTCTTCACAAAACTTACAACACTACTCATTACATTAAGAGTAAAATATCAAAGTTTTTACAAAAGCCTTCAGGTCCAAAATGATCTTGCCCCTAATTCTTATTTCTATGAACATATGCTTTATCATTGTGTCTATAACACTTACTTTTTCAGACACACTGACCTACTCCCACCTCCCTATACACAGTAGTCTGATGGTGCTTGTAATATTTCCTTTTTTTCTTCCTCCTGAAATTCCCTTCCCCCAGAAGACTGCATGGGACTTTCCTCATTCACTTCCTTATAAAACCATAACTTACCACCCTATTTAAAGTGGCACCTGTCCCATCATTCATCAATGCTGCTTTTGTTTTCCGTAGTAGTTATCCCCAACTGACATTCTATATATTTTGGTAATGCCATTTGTTTCTTCTCTGTTTTCTTCCACATTGTAAGCTTTATGAGCACAAGGCTTTAGTCAATTATGTTCAGAGTTTTATCCCCAGCACATAGAAGAGTGCCTCAATAAATGTATTTGAATGGCTGAATTCTGCAGATGATGAAGTGGGGCCCAAAGTTTTCATAGATTGTTCATGTTCCGGCAACAATTTTAAGTATAAGCTCAAATTTGAGCATAGGCAGTCCAACATTAGAGTTCACGTTCTTGATCACCACAATATCATATGAGATTTTTCTCTAGAAATTAAACTATATGGAGTTGAAAACATATAATACATTATATTAAATAGTGTTCAATATATCGACAAGAGGCATATGTTGTTGGCAGACTTCACTAGAGCTGCTTGTAGAAAGTGAAATTTTGGAGATAGCTGTTAAATATACTGGAATATACAATTATAGTCCTATTTACAGAAAGAAGAACTCTGTACAGGAAAGAGTGATTCATCAGCTGATTTGACTGGGCTGGGGGAAGAACCGGTATTAGATATAAGCTGTTTGGTATAAGAAAGGGCTTCAAAAACAGAGTGGTTCAGCATTGGGGAAAGTATTGTCCTTGGATGTAACAGGGCAGAATTTGACTAGGATTTGTGGGTGGCTCTTTTCCTTAAGGTAATCTTGGAAACCAGGTTTCTTCTATGCTGTTGCTGTAGTATTTCCCAAAATTTCTTCTTCTGCTGGGTAGAAGAGGTTTCTCCTAGCACAATGTACATATTCCAGTCTGAGGGAAAGGTGAGATTTTTTTTACTTGGAAAGCAATTTCAGATTTTTTTGTCATTTGGATATTTTTAAGAAATGCAATCTCTTTAAGAGACATAGGACTAAATATGTTATATATTTCTTCTAATTTTGGATAAAATATACATTTCATGTAAATTATCAAATTTTCTATTTAAAAGTCATTTATAACATTTTCTTACTATCCTTTAGTATTTGTTTGTAACTATCATGATACTCTTACTTTAATCCCTTATGTTGATAATATTTTTTT
>PVKH010043230.1:0-10746 GCA_004027955.1 Chaetophractus vellerosus | reverse complement strand
TTGTGGCAGTCTGTGAGATCCTCCTGATATGTGCGGAAATGTAACCTCTGAAATGACTTCCCAACTCCCTTGAAATCTCTTAGCTATAAAATTTTTGTATTCAATTTACTCTTTTTTGACATGGTCTGCTTAGGCTGTTCTCAGCTCAGTCTTCTCTCTTACCAAGATCCCTGCCCAGAATTCCTCTAATTGTCAGAGAACATGTCCATGTAAACCAACAGGGGACTCAGACCACCTTCAAAGCTAATTTTGTTCTTACTTTTATTATCATAGCACAATACTCAACCCTGGCCCTGAGGATGTGATCAGATGTCAGGAAATCATTTGTTGGTAGAAGGGGCATAAAGAAAACCATGTTGCTTTAGAAGAGAGAAGTGTTAGCATCATTTATCCTTGTGCTAAACAAGATGATAATTTCCTGTATAAATATTTCTTATTTTCCTTTTAACATATGGTTCATTTATATATATATTCATATATAATAAACATCATTAATATCTTGGTTTTCCGTCATTTAATAACTAATTAGCAGTTTATTAGGTCACAGTATTGTAGTTTAGAAGTCTGGGTACAGGGTTTAGGATTCTCTGCTCAGGGTTTTTCAAGGCTAAAATCAAAGTCTAGAGGGCTACATTCTCTAGAGCATGCAGTTTTCTTCCAATCTCTTGTGGCCTGCAGAATCAGGTCCTTTGGTGGTAGAGCTGAGGTCCTATTTCCTTGCTTACTGTCAGCTCTCCTTCCCTACTAGCAGTCTTCATTCTTTGCCCCATGGCCCTCTAGATCTCCAGAAACAATATATGATCTTTCTTTCCATGTCAAATCCTACTTATGTAGTAATATGATGAGTTCTTCATCTCTGACCATTGAAGCAAGATTGAAAGGGCTCATGTGAAAAAGTCCAGTCCACTGGATTTTCTTCCCTGGTTTGTTTGAATAGTTGGGAGAATGTTTGTGTATTCCAGTGGCCAGAAATCTTGAGGGCCCCTTGAGTATTCTACTTACCACATTGGCTTTTTTTTTTTCCTTTTAAAAATCATTTCCAAGAGATTGATTGGACTCAATTTTATGTTTGGCACTGGGGAGTATCTGGACAATTTCACTTTTAAACATCATTGTATGATTTCAGAGAATGAGAGGATAGAGGAGTGATTTTCCCAGGTGACATGGAAATGACAGTGGCATAGACACTTTCTGCTTCACCCTGGGTTTAATGCACCTAAAATGACCTAGGAAGGGGGTGATTAAAAATGAATTAATTCTAACTCTTCGGGGTTGCCTCGATAGCCCAGTGGATAGGGCACCGGCATACCACATGGGAGGCCCTGGGTTCGATTCCCGGGGACCTCTCCTAGCGGGCAAACTGCCTTGAGAATGGCAAGCTGCCATGGGCGGGCTGGAGCCGCCGTGGGCAGGGCAAGAAGCTGCCACGGACAGGGCAAGAGCCGCCATGGGCAGGGCAGGTCGCCCACGGATGGAGCGCAGCCAGCCACCCGCGAACTGAAGCAAGCGCCGGCTGTGAACGGACGCAGAGACCGCCCACAAGCGGGGAAAGCCGTGCCTGCGCAGTGACCACTCTCGGCGCGTCGCCGCAGCGGAGGGAAGGGGAGATATGTAATAAAATAAATAAATCTTAGAAAAAAAAAATTCTAACTCTTCTTCCATGGATTTTCACAGCACTTAATCTAAACCCCAAACTTTCATCCAGTTAATGTCTCCTTAGGACCAGGCCCTTGTCTGCTTTTGCACGATGTTTCATGTTTCTTTCTTAATCACCCAAGACCATCTGCTCCAAGTTTCTGTGCATTTTCTGAAGTGCTGTTTTCTGAGCTTTATACTCCACTTTGTTCTTTTATTCATGCAAGAAGTTAAATGTCCTCTCCTCAAAGAGGACATTTCCATACCCCACATTTTAAGTGGAACTCTCTGACCCAGGCACTCTGCATGACATATTCTTTTGCATCATCAGGTCATCCATGACTATCTCAAATTTTTGAATGTCTGTAGTCATTGGAAAGATGTTCTATTGTATTGAAGGAAGAAACTTATAAATTAAGAAATATAAATTTAACTTCAATAAATAAACTAAAGAATGCAAGTTCATTAAATTTAAATATATGGAAGAGCAGAAAAAGATCATGGGAGATGAGGGCAAATATAAAGAACATATTGGCACCTTCTACACCCATATAGATGGTGGACCAAGCACAGGGTGGATGGTTCATGAGAAGGAAGGCCTTTCCTAATGATGTGGGTCTGTGCAACACCATTCCTGAATGCTTAGTGAGGCGACCCTAAGGTAATGGTTTCATAATGAGGCAAAGTATCGAAAAATGAAATTATTAATTAGAATTAGAACAATACATGTCTTAGGACACTCCACATGAAGGGGGACTTCTTAGGGGCATTAGAAAGGTTTCTTTGGAGGAAAAGTTAAAATCATGAGAGAAAAAAATTGTTAAACTGCCTCAATTTTCTGTTCTCCTTCTGATTCTGTTCATGTTGAGGGTTGATTCATGAAATGGACCTAGATGCAAATTTCCTCACCTGTCCTGCCTATTGCTACAGAGGAGGAAATCTATGAGAAGCAGAATTAATGGCTGCAGAAATGTTAGTTGTTTATTGTCTGTCCCTTACAACAAATTTAAAGCTTTATGAATTCAGGGTTTTTAAATTTCTTATTAATATCCTATGCCTGGAATTTTACACAATATTGTTATTTTCATAATTCCATAAAAATTACTGATTTGAGATAGAAATGAATGAAGAAACTGCTATATCAGACCCTGGGAGATGAAGCTATTTTATCTACTACCACTAAGTGGAGATATCACACTTTAGATCTGCTAATCACCTAATTTTTCATTTGAGGAACTTGATGACCTAAAGGACAGAGCTGATGGTGGCTTGTAAGTATCTGGTAACTCATTTTCAGAGATAGTATTTGGGTTAAGGGCAATACAGAGGTCTGGTTTTGGATATATTAAGGTGCTTTTTCAATAACCACCCACATTATTGCATTGATATGTTGAATTTTTCTGAGAGAGGCCACATTTGAGTAAAAGAAAGCTCCCAGTAGGTAACTCTTAGGCATCCTACAACACTAGGCAAAGTTTAAATTTCAAAAGCAAAGGTTCATAAGCAAAGCCATCAATATCAAGGGCCCATCAATGTACCATCATCCTTCACTAGTCACTGCCCCTGTACATGGGGAATTGTTACTGTTCCATTAGAGAATGATGCAGAGATCCCCAGAATAAGAATTTGATATTCTTTTGGTTATTGTGTAAATTGTGTGAATCTCTACCCACAGTAACAATGCTCCATGAGCACTGGAACACATTTATTTGCCTTATATGTATGCCCAGGTGAACTCCCTCCCTTGTATCACTCCCACCCATGACTGATACCCCAAACAAATGATCCTCCTCATATAATATGCCATGATCCCACACTTCTTCATCACTTGGGCAATGAAAGAAATCATGGTTATTAAGTCTGCTGTGACCTGAATACTTTGGATGATTTTTAATCAACATATTCAGCCCAGTGTAAAACTGAAAAACCTCCAGATATTAAAGCATTATTTCTGCAAATCTTCAAAAAATAGGGTTGATGAAATTTACTTTGAGCAAATATCTCATTAAATCTCAGGACAATACACAAAACCATCTTACACACATAACTGCTCTTTTCTGCTAGTAATGGGACTTTTAAAAACTATTGATATTAAGGATTCCATGCCTTTCATTCACTCAAGAAATATTTCTTGAGTGATTACTCTGAGTTAGGTGCAAAAATCCCTGCTGTCATTCTAGTTGGAGAGCCAGAAAATAAAAACTTGCATAATTAAAATATGTATTATGTCATTTTGTAAATGCTAGGAAGAAAAATAAATCAAGGAAGGAGGGAAGAGTTTTGTGGGGAAGAATTGATAGCATTTTAAAAGAGGATAATATTTCAGTTAAATACTCTCATGCAATATACCACACCACAAACCCAGTAGCATAACCCTTAAGCTGCTGAGTATTTTTTGTAACTTTGCAGTCTGTTAATATTGTCAGGCTTGGCTGGTTTAGCTGGGCTTACAGCTGGTTTACTGTTATTTAACGGGTCCACTGAGGATGGGTTTATCTAGGCTCACATGTCTTTAAATTCCTTCATATGTCTGTTAGCTGGCCATTTGTTAATCATTGGGTTGTCTTTTACCACCTGGCACATTATATCTTGCTTCTTCTTCTGGCTATTTTCAGGCTCCAAAAGTGAAAGTAAAAGCACATGAAGTTTCCTTCAACCTAGACTAAGTACTGGAACAAAGTGCCTTTGCTGCATTGTTTGAATCAATGCAATTCACCAAACCAGATTTATTCCAAAGAAGGCAGTTAGCCCTTACCTCTTTATAGTAGAGGCTTCAAAGTCTCTTTGCAAAATGCTTGGATACATTGTGGGATAAAATTTTGTCAGTATTTTCCAACTGATATATCACAGAATTCAAGGAAGTCTAGAATGGGAAGGCGTGATTTGTTCAAAGTCTTACTTTTGGTGAGGAAATGAACACAAGGAATGATCCAAAATGCAGTTCAACTTGGGGATAGATGAAAAAAATCAAACCCAAAACACAGTATTTAACTGTCATATATGGACATGTATGTGTTGCTTGTAGATTTATTAATGTCTCATTTGTTTATCATGGATCATTCTGAATATGCAGTTCACAATGAAGTATAAATTTGCAGAAATTCTTTCATTTGGAACACTATAGAGCAGGAGCCTAAGGCTCTGGATGGTGACACCATCTTGTAGTTTCTCTTTCATATGATATTGCTAAGACTTCAAACCCCGCTGGGGGATGTTTCTGCAATGAAAGGAGGAGGACCATGGTGAATTTCTTAGCACACAGGGTGGTGATTAAAAATCTTATAAGCTTCTCTTTTCTTAATTTTTGATTATGGTGCAGTTGGCACCTATTGTTTGGGCTCATCTGACAAACTAAAGTGGATTTATCTATGTTTTAACAAACCCATTACATTTATGATGGACAGATAAATATTCATGATGAAACATTTATGAAAATAATACATATGGACTTTGTATTAATTCTTAACTATAGTGTCTAAAATTTTGGCAAACAGAACTCTCTCTAATGATGGCAGACTCCATTGGATTCTGTTGTGAGCATCCATAATTTCTGATGAATAAAAAAATTGCCATATTTGATGGCATTATATTCTCAACAAATTTCTTGCCCCAGATTATGTGTGATTTTACTAAACTCTTTACACTTCTCTGAAAATTAGAATAATTTTTGGAGTTGCCAAATATCAGTCTCTTAAGTGTACTGCTTCTGGTTATTTCATATTTGTAAAAAAAAAAAAACTAGATTGAGCTGATGCTTTCCTTCATTTATTTATCTTTTCATTCATGTACATATTAAGCAATTACTTATTGAGAGACTTTGGCATATCAGGTACTTTTCTGTGTACGTGGGTTATGATAATGGTGGTAACCAATGAATGACATGAGCCTTGCTCTCAGGAGCATTTGTGGTAAGGAATAAAGACGTTGATGAAAGAAAGCCCTAAACATTCAACATTCAAGTAGAAGATGTATGTATGAGCGAAATAAGTAAGGAACTTCTCACCTCCTTTAGTTCTTTGACCTATACATAATGGAATGATTGTGAACAATTCTTCTTTATTAAATATGATTTTACAGAACATGGATAGAATACAGGATCATGGATAGAACACAGGATCACCACATACCACCTTGCTAGTATCGCCTTGACTTGTGGTGAAATATTTGTTGCAATTCATGATAGTGTATTTTTATAATTGTATTATTAATTATCTTCCATGGTATAATGCAGGGTTCAAAGTTTCTGTAGTGATATTCCATGCATTTTTTTTAAATTTTACTTTGTACCAATTATACAATGTAACATTTTCCTTTTTAATCTCATTCAGATATATATTTCAGTGCTGTTAACTATGCTCACAATATTATACTATCACAATCATTACCAAATCATTTCCACCATTCCAAATAGGAAAACTGTTCAAGACTTAAATTTCCATTCCCTATCATTACCCTGTTTAATGGTAAAATATATTCTAGATTCTGAGTCTATGAGTTTGCTCACACCAATTAATTCATATCAATGAAATCATACATTATTTGTCTTTTATATGTCAGACTTATTTCACGCCAATGTGATGTCTTCAAGGTTTGTCCATGTTTTCACATATATAAGAACTTCCTTCATTTTCATTGCTGGAAAATATTCCATTGTATGTATGCACCACATTCCGTTTATCTATTTATCTGTTGATGGTCATTTAAGTTGCTTCCATGCTATGGCAATTGTCAATAATGCTGCTATGAAACTTGGTATGCAAATATCTACTTGAAACCCTACTTACAATAATTTTGGGTATATTCCTCATGTAGTGGGATTTCTAGAGGAGTTGCTGGGACATATGGCAGTTCTCTACTTACCCTCTGGTAACCAAAGCACTGTCTGCAATACTTTATTTTACTACCAGCAATAAATGAGTGTTTCTTTTTCTCCACTCCATTCCAACATTTCTAATTTTACAATCTTTTAATAGCAGACATTGTAGTGGGTGTGAAATATATCTCATTGTGGTTTTGATTTGCATTGAGAATCTTTTCATGTGATTTCTGGGTAATTGTATATCTTCTTTGCAGAGGTGTGAATTTAAGACTGTCCACTTTTTGTTTGGGTTGTTTGTCTTTTTATTGTTAAGATGAAGGATAAATTTATATGCACTGGATATTAGACATTTATCAGATATGCGGTTTCCAAATATATTTCCCATTATGTGTGTTATCATTTTACTTTTAAGATGCATTCTTTTGTGACATGAATGTTTTTAACCTTGATGAGTTCTCATTTAACTATTTTTTCTCTTGTTCATTGTACTTTTGGTGTAAAGTCTAAGAAAGCATTGTCTAACACAGGGAACTGAAGATGTTTCACTACATTTTCTTCTAGGAACTTCATAGTTCTAGCTCTTATATTTAAGTTTTTGATCATTTATTGTTGATTTTGGTATAAGCTGTGAGGTAGGGTCCTTCTTCCTTTTTATTATATTTTTTTGCAACTGCAGATCCAGATTTTCCAGCACTATTTGCTGAAGAGACTGTTTTTTTCCAAATGACTTCTTTGCCCTCTTCTCACAAATTTGTTGGCAACAAATGTGAGGGTTAATATCTGTGTTGTCATTTTGATTCCATTGGTCTCTATGCCTATCTTTGGTCTTATACCAAGCTGTTTTCATTACTGTGCCTTTGTTATATGTTTTAACATTGGGGACTGTGAGTCTTCTTTCTTTGTTCTTCATTTTCCTGATGGCTTTGGCTGCATATTTATAATATAATATTTTTGAAATATATATTTATTTATAATATATTATGTAGCCTTTCAAACTGAATTCCATTTATTTCAGAATTTGTTGATTTCTTCTGGCATTTTTTAAACTTTAAAAAAATTGAGGTTTATAATTCATACATGAACATGCATAAACAAAAAGTGTATAGTTTAAGTTGTGATCTTACAAAATGAACATGCATAGCATCAAATAAGGCTCTCATACATTATCCCACCAGCAGCACCTTGCATTGTTGTGAAACAACTCTTACAAACTATGAATGAGCATTGTCAAAACATTACTACTAACTATAGCCAATTTCTTACATTTGAAATATTTTTCCTCCAGCCTACCCAGTTATTGGAAACCTGTGTTAGTGTTATATATTTGGTAAAGTTCATGACAGAATGTTCTCATATTTCTTCTGTGAACCAAAGACCATCTTCTGCCACAAGATTCATTGTGTTAGACAGTCTGATGCTTTATACAATCCATTCAATGTTTACATTCAGTGGTTCTCATATTAACCACAGACTTGTGCTGGCATCACTTTAGTCATTTTAGAATGATTTCATTACCTAAAAAAGGAAAAATCCCATACCCTATAAACCCTGTTCTGATTGTCCCTTAGAATTAATATAATATCTTTCTTGTGATTGCTACAAAAATCCCATAGTGCAGGGGGGAAGTATTACTTTACATACTTTGGATAATAATTTGTATTGGACATGTGGTTTTCAAGTGTTTTCTCCCCTAGTATGGGGGTTCCTTTTACTTTTCTGATAATGTCCTTTGAGTTCTAAAAGATTAAAATTTTTTGAGGTCCCACTCAAATTTTTTTTTTGTTCCTTGTGCTTTAGCTGTAAAGTGTAAGAGACTATTGCATAATTTATTCCACAAATATTGATTGACCAAGATTGTATTTCAAATATTGTGCCACAGTTTGTGCATATCAGTTTCTTATGTATCAATAAAATTGTGAAATTATAATTATAATAAATATTTATTTTAAATTTATTATAAATACAAGAATAGCATATGCATACACTTCACATATATTATACACACATCTTTCTTACATAATAGCCTAGTAGTCATACAGCTCTCATGAGATATAGTTTATTTCCCCTGGAAGTTCCATGTAAACTTTAAATATCATAGCGCTTCTGTTCCCTCAATGTTAAACCATTTTACTGAATTTTAGTGCAATAAATTCCTTGATTTTACATTCTGAATAAACATTCCTAACCATATAGTTTTTTAATAGGAACGTATGTAACTGTTCAGTTACTACATATATATTCACTTGTGGCAAACATTTTCTCATCATTATTATAGAAACTTCTATTTTGTCATATTCATTTGTAATTCATTCAGTTTCATTGTTGCATATATTTCACTGGGTATGTGTTGCAAAATTATGAAATCAGCTGTTGATGCACATTTTTGTTTTTTCTCATTTTTAAAAATTATTAAAGAAACTGCTTTGAGTTTTCTTATTTATGCACACCAGTGCTTCTAAGCACACATATCTACAATGTATATAACCTAAAATATAATGTTCTCCTCATAGGGTATATGAATTTCTATCCTTTATTTACATTACTCATCTGTTCATGCTTTCTCTCTTGTAGCTCATATCATTTTAATTACAGTTATTTTAAATTGCTGGTGTGATGATTGTAACATCTTTTTCACAGATGAGTTTTGTTTTGATGATTGTTCTGTCTCTTCAGATTGTGTGTTTTGCCTTGAAATATGTGTTCTACTTTGCTAAATCTTCTCAAAGTAGATACCATGAAATGGGTTGACTTTTAAAAATTTTTAATAATGTTTTTTGAAGTTGTGAGTTAACAAAATAATCATGCATACTATACGACTTCCCAAACATCACCCCAACTGCAAAAACTTAAAATGCTATGACACATATATTACATCTGTTGAAAGCACATCCTCATAATACTGCTGTTTATGAGCCATAGCTTTTATTTGGTTTATTGTCTCACAAACCATCCTATTATTGACACTATTTATTAGTATTGGATATTTTGTACAGTTCATGAGAGACTGTTCTCATATTTGTACAGTTAACCACTGTCCATCATTCACCACAAGGTTAGCTGCATTATATGGTTCTCTGTCTTGTACAATCCATCCAAATTTTTCACTCAGTGGCTCACAGTTTCATCACAGAGTTGTGCTGTCACTACCTCAGTCCATTCAGAATGTTGTCATTTCTGCAAAAGGAAAAATACCATGCCAACAAATACCCACCCATTATTGACTCTTAGCATTGATATAGTACTTTCTTTGACATTGTTGTAAAAATATTACAATATTACTGTTCACTATAATCTCTACAATACATTAATTGTATTTTCCCATGAATCTCCATATCCTTAACACCTTGTAATAGAGGAACATTCTTGTATTTGTACTATTAACCACAATCATCAATACCACTGAAATCACTATGTTATGCCATCCCTTTATAATACTCTAGTTTTCTTTCATTTGACATTAACCTCCCTATACTAGCCCTTTCAGTTAAATTCACATTCATAAACCAGCAATGTTACTCATAATCACTACAATGTGTTAGAATCAACTATCCATTTCCCCAGTTTACAATCCCCTATATTAAACATTCTGCATACATTCCGCCTAAACTCTCTCATCTCAAGGCACATTCCAACTCCTCTAGCCTATACTATAGGGTTTAACTCCATGAGTGTATTCATCATATTTTGTTTATATTAGTGAGACCCTACAATATTTGTCCTTTTGTGTCTGGTTTATTTCACTCAACATACTGTCCTCAAGGTTCATGCATGTTGTCATATGCATCCCAAGTTTATTTCCTCCTTACAGATGAATAACATTCCATTGTGAGTATATATACGTACAAGGTCCTTTTGTGTCTGGCTTATTTAACCTAACATAAGGCCTTTACGTTCATCCATGTTTTTGTATGAATCAGAATGGCAGTACTTTTTACTGCTGAATAATATTCAACAGTATGTATATACCACTTTTATTTATTCATTAATCCATTGGTGGACATTTGGGTGGTTTCCAAATTTTAGCAATTTTAAATAATGCTGCTCTGAACATCGGTGTGCAAAAGTCTGTTTGCACCCTTGTTTTTAGTTCTTCTAAATATATTCCTACTTTTGGGATTGTTGGATGATATGGAAGTTCTGTATTTAACTTCCTGAGGAACTGTCAAACTCCTCAGCAGGGATTGCACCATTTCTCATTCCACCTAACAGTGAAAGAGTCTTCCAATTTCTCCACATCTTTTCAGCAATTTTAGATTTTAAAATAGTGGCCGTTCTTTAAGTGATGAAATGAC
>PVKH010043229.1:0-10749 GCA_004027955.1 Chaetophractus vellerosus | reverse complement strand
CTGGGAGAAGGTGGCTGTCCAAAGACGAGCTGGGAAATTCTCTCTGAATGTTGAAATCAATTCCCCTTTTAAGGCAGTCAACTGATTGGATGAAAGCATCATCCATTCTTGATGCAATTTCCCTGATTGATGCAGATGTAATCAGCCATCCATGCAGTAAACTCACTGGTGATCGAAGTCCATAAATGCTCTTGTATTACAATTAGCCCAGTGCTTGCTGGACCTAATACCTGGACACAATTACCTGGCCGAGTTGACACATTAGCCTATCAATCACATGCCCCTAACTCTCTATTGTCCTTCAACACTTAACTGAGAAGTTACCTCCAGAAAACCTTTCCAGTTTTTTCCCCCTCCAGAGGTGGGTCAGGTGTCCTTTCTGGTTTGGAGTTCTGTGTCATTGCACTTATGACCCCAAATTGTAATTGCCTATTTGTCTCTTCCTCTAGACCTGTCTATTCACTACAGAAGCCACTGGCCACATGTGCTCTTGAGCAATTGAAATGTCCTTAGTTCAAATTGAGATGTCCTGTAAGTATAAAATATGCATCAGATTTCAAAGACTATGATAAAAAATAAGGCAAAGTATCTCAGTAATTTTTATATTGACTACACATTGAAATAATATCTTGGATATGTTGGATACAATAAAATATGCTATTAATATGTATTACCATAAAAAAAACAAAAACAAGGGCTGATTGTATAGCCCAGTGGATAGGGCACTGGTACACCACATGGGAGGCCCTGGGTTCGGTTCCCGGGGACCTCTCCAAGCAGGCAGACAGCCTTGAGAAAGGCAAGCCGCCATGGGCGGGGCAGAGCCGCTGTGGGCAAGGCAAAAAGCCGCCACGGGCAGGGCGGAGCTGCCACAGGCAGGGCAAGTCACCCGAAAACACAGCTGAGCCACCCGCGAATCATGGAGCCGAGCAGCCCTCAAAACACGGAGCTGTACCGCCGGCGAAACATGGAGCTCAGCTGCCTGCGAAACAGAATGGAGCCACCCACGAGTGGGGCGAGCCGCCTGCGTGGAGGGCTGACGCGGCGCGTCACCGCAAAAGGGGGGAGACAAGAAGCAGACATAGAAGAACACAGAAAAATGAACACACGACAAGAACAAGCAGAAAGGGGGGCGGGATATGTAACAAACAAAAAAAATATGTATTACCCTTGCTTCTATTTTTTTTCCTTGCTTCTATTTACTTTTTTTTTTAAGATTTTATTTTTTTATTTATTACATTCCCCGCCCCTTCTGCTTGCTCTTGCTGTGTATCCATTCCTGTATTCCTCTCTGTCTGCTTTGTCTCCCCACATTGCGGCGACGCGCCACGACCGGTCACCGCGCAGGTGACTTTGCCCCGCTTGTGGGCGGCTTCTGCTTCCATTCATGGCCGACTCCGCTTCAGTTTGCAGGCGGCTGGCTGCGCTCTGTTCGCGGGCGACCTGCCCTGCCCGTGGCGGCTTTGCCCGCCCATGGCAGCTTGCCCTTCTCAAGGCGGTCTGCCCGCTAGGAGAGGTCCCCGGGAACCGAACCCGGGGCCTCCCATGTGGTATACCAGCGCCCTTACCCACTGGGCTATACGGCCAGCCCCCTCTATTTACTTTTTAAAAATGTGGCCACCATCACATGAATAATAACCAAAAAAGAGCAGAGGTAGCTATACTAACATCAGACAAAACAGACTTTAAATGCAAAAAAGTTAAAAGAGGGAAGCGGATGTGGCTCAAGTGGTTGGGCTCCTGTTTACCATATGGCATGGTGGCATGGTAAGCTGACAGCCCATGCAGCGAAGTGAGCTGGCTCAGCAAGATGACACAACAAAGGGAGCAAGCAGACACAGAAAAACACACAGCAAATGGACACAGCGAGCACAAGCAGCAAGGGAGAGATAAATAAATAAATAAAATAAATCTTTAAAAAAATACGAGATGCAGAAGGTCATTATATATTAACAAAAGGGACAATCCACCAGGAAGATATAACAGTCATAAATATCTTCGCACCTAACCAGGGTGTCCCAGAATACCTAAGACTCTGTGAAAACCGAAGGGAGAAATAGACATCTCTACAATAATCGTTGGAGACTTCAACACCCCACTCACATCATTAGATGGAACAACTAGACAGAAGATCAACAAGGAAACAGAGAACTTGAACAATATGATAAACGAGTTAGACCTAAGAGACATATACAGAACACTACAACAAAATTCAGCAGGTTATACATACTTCTCAAGTGCCCATGGATCTTTCTCCAGGATAGACCACATGTTAGGTCACAATGCAGCTCTCAATAGATGTAAAAAGATTGAAATTATACAAAGCACCTTCTCAGATCATAATGGAATGAAACTGGAAATCAATAATAGGAAAAAAGTAAATTTCCAAATGTGTGGCGTAACGGTTTGAGTTTTATGTAATTATGAATTCCAAAAATATAAATTGGATTATGCTTGTAAACTCATCTGTTCATCTGGGCATGATTGGTTTATGATTAGGGCGTTGACTGGGCTGCAGTGAGTAGGGCATTAAGCCCCACCCCTTGGTGGGTGTGGTCTCAAGTTTAAAAAGCAAGACAGAGATTTGGAGAAGCAGATTTGAGAAGCAGTTCTGATGTTGGAGTGAGCGGATCGCCGGATAGTCTACAGCTGGCCTTGTGGAGAGACGCAACGCAGAGAGTCTCATGGTCTACAGCTGAACTTGTGGTAGAAGCAGAAGCTAAGTCTGGAGAGAAACGCAGCCCCGGGAACAGAGGAACCCAAAGGCCTGAGCCCTTGCAGACGTCGGCAGCTGTCTTGCTCCAACATGTGGACATTGGTGAGGGAAGAACTTTATGCTTTGTGGCCTGGTAACTGTAAGCATCTACCCCAAATAAATACCCTTTATAAGACCGACCGATCTTTGGTGTATTTCAAAAGGCATGCCTGTGGCTGTATAAAACATGTGGAAACTGAACAACACACTCCTAAATAATCGGTGGGTCAAAGAAGAAATTGCAAATAAAATCAGTAAATATATTGAGACAAATGAAAATGAGAACACAATGTATCAAAACTTATGGGATACAGCAAAGGCAGTCTTGAGAGGGAAATTTATAGCCCTAAATGCCTGCATTAAAAAAAAAAAAGAAAGAGCTAAACTCAAAGATTTAACTGAACAACTAGAGAAACTAGAAAAAGAACAGCAAACCAATCCCAAAGCAATCAGAAGGAAAGAAATAATAAAGATTAGAGCAGAAATAAATGAAAATGAGAACAGAACAACAATAGAGAAAATCAACAAATCCAGAAGCTGGTTCTTTGAGAAGATCAATAAAACTGACAAACCCCTAGCTAGACTAACAAAGAAAAAAAGAGAAGATGCAAATAAATACAATCAGAAATGAAAGGGGTAAGTTATAACTGACCCCACAGGGAAAAAAAAGAATCATAAGAGGATATTATAAGAAACTGTATGCCAACAAATTAGACAACCTACATGAAATGGACAAATTCCTAGAAATGCACAACCACCCTGCACTAATGCTACAAGAAATATAAGAACTTAACAAACAAATCACATTTAAAGAGATTGAATCTGTCATCAAAAATCTCCCAGCAAAGACAAGTCCAGGACCAGATGGCTTCAAAGGTGAATTCTACCCAGCATTTCAAAAAAAGTAACACCAATCCTGTTTAAACTCTTCCAAAATATTGAAGAAGAGGGAAAATTACCCAAGACATTTTATGAAGCCAACATCACTCTAATACCAAGGCCAGATAAAGATATTACAAGAAAAGAAAATTACAGATTAATTTCTCTAATGAACATAGATGCAAAAAGTCTTTTTAAAAAAATACTTGCAAATCGAATCCAACAGCATATCAAAAGACTTATACATCATCATGACCAAGTCAGATTTATTCCTGGTATTCATGGCTGGTTCAACATAAGAAAATCAATCAACCTAATACACCACATTAACAAATTTAAGGGAAAAACCCACAAGATCATATCAATTGATGCAGAAAAGGCATTTGACAAAATCCAGCATATCTTTTTGATAAAAACACTTCAAAAGATAGGAATTGAAAGAAAATTCCTCAATATGATAAAAGGCATATATGAAAAACCCACAGCCAACATCATACTCAATGGGGAAAGGTTGAAAATTTTCCCTCTAAGATTGGGAACAAGGCAAGAATGCCCACTGTCATCATTGTTATTTGATATTGTCCTAGAAGTTCTAGCTAGGGCAATTAGACAAGAAAAAAATGTTAAAGGCATCCAAATAGGAAAAGAGGAAGTAAAACAATCACTGTTTGCGGATGTCATGATCCTGTACTTAGAAAATTCTGAAGTATCCATGACAAAGCTACTTGAGCTAATAAATGAGTTCAGCAAAGTGGCAGGATACAAGATCAACATGCAAAAATCACTAATGTTTTTGAACACTAGTACCAAACAATCTGAGGAGGAAATCGGGGGGAAAATTCCATTTACAATAGCAACAAAAAGACTCAAATACCTAGGAATTAATTTAACCAAGGAAGTACAGGACCTATATGCAGTAAACTACAAAACAAAGCTAAAAAAATTTTTTTAAAGACCTAAGCAAATGGAAAGACATTCCGTGTTCATGGATTGGAAGAATAAATATCGAGATGGTGTCAAACTTACCCAGTCTGATTTATAGGTTCAATGCAATACCAATCAACAGCAAACAACAGCTTACATTACAGAATTAGAAAAGGCAATTACCAAATCAATTTGGAAAGGAGAGTGCACCCGAATAGCCAAAAGCATTCTAAAAAAGAAGAGCAATGTGGGAGGAATTTCACTGCCTGACCTTGAAACATATTACAAAGCTACAGTTGTGGGGGCTGGCTGTAGCCCAATTGGTAGGGCTCCGGTTTACCACATGGGAGGCCCCAGGTTTGGTTCCCGGGGCCTCCTCGAGCAGTCAGACCGCCTTGAGAAGGCAAGCCGCCGCGGGAAGGGCAAGCTGCCGCGGGAAGGGCAAGCTGCCACGAGGTGAGCTGACTTTGCGGGTTGCCGCAGTGGGGGGAGACAAGCAGATACAAAAGAACGCAAAAATGAACACAGCAAGAACAAGCAGAAAGGCGGGGATATGTAATAAATAAAAAAATAAATCTTTAAAAAAAAACCAAAGCTACAGTTGTCAAAACAGCATGGTCCTGGCATAAAGATAAACACATCGATCAGTGGAATAGAATTGAGAGTCCAGAAATAAACCTTTACCTATATAGTCAACTAGTTTTTGAAAAACCTATCAAGTTAATTTTAACAGGACAAAATAGTCTCTTCAACAAGTGGTGCTGGGAGAACTGGATATCTATAACCAAAAGAATGAAAGAGGACCCCTAATCTCATTCCCTATACAAGAATCAACTAAAAATGGATCGAAGACCTAAATATAAAAGCCAATACCATAAAACTACTAGAAAAAAAAGTAGGGAAACATGTTCAAGATCTCGTAATAGGTGGTGGTTTCTTGGACCTTATAGCCAAACCACATGCAACAAAAGAAAAAATAGGTAAATGGGACCTCTTCAAAATTAAACACTTTTGCACCTCACGGGACTTTGTCAAAAGGGTGGAAAGGGGACCAACTCAATGGAGAAAATATTTGGAAATCACATACCCAATAAGGGTTTAATATCCAGGATTTATAAAGAGATGTTACAACTCAACAATATAAAGACAAACAACCCAATTAAAAAATGGGCAAAAGGCTTGTCCAAAGAAGAAATACAAATGGCAAAAACAAACAAACAAACAAACAAACAAACAAACAAACATAAAACAAACCACATGAAGAAATGCTCAACATCACTCATGATTAGGGAAATGCGAATCAAAACTACAATGAGATATCATTTCACACCTATCAGAATGGCCACTATAAAAAGTCAGAGAACTACAAGTGCTGGAGAGGATGTGGAGAGATAGGAACACTTATTCACTGTTGGTGGGAATGCAGAATGGTGCAGCCACTGTGGAGGACTGTTTGGCAGTTCCTAAAGAAGTTGAATATAGACTTGCCATGTGACCCGGCAATACCACTACTGGGAATATACCCAGAAGAACTGAGAGCAGTGACACGAACAGACATCTGCACACTGATGTTTATAGTGGCATTATTCATGATTGCCAAAAGCTGGAAACAACCCAGGTGTCCGTCAACAGACGAATGGATAAACAAACTGTGGTCTATTCACACTATGGAATATTATGGAGCTGTAAGAAGAAATGAAGTCGTAAAACATATGACAACAGGGATGAACGTGGAGGACATTATGTTGAGTGAAGCAAGCCAGACACAAAAGGACAAATACTGTATGATTGCGTTACTCTGAATCAAATATATTGTGTAACTTACTGTATGATTTTAAAAAATTATGTGGGGCCGGCCGTATATCCCAGTGGATAGGGCACCGGTATACCACATGGGAGGCCCCAGGTTCGGTTCCCGGGGACCTCTCCTAGTGGGCAGACTGCCTTGAGAAGGGCAAGCCGCCATGGGTGGGCCAGAGCCACCGTGGGCAGGGCAAAATGCCGCCACGGGCAGGGCAGGTCGCCCGCGAATAGAGCGCAGCCAGCCACCCGCGAACTGAGAGCCGGCCGTGAATGGAAGCAGAAGCCGCCCACAAGTGGGGCAAAAGGGGCCTGCGCGGTGACTGGTCTCGGTGCGTTGCCGCAATGGGGGGAGACAAAGCAGACAGAGAAGAACACAAGAATGGACACACAGCAAGAGCAAGCAGAAGGGTGGGGGGGTGTGTAATGGTTTGAGTTTGAATTAATTATGAATTCCAAAAATATAAATTAGATTATGTTTGTAAGCTCATCTGTTCATCTGGGCATGATTAAGTTATGAGTAGGGCGTTAATTGCCACGTCAGTGAGACGTTGAGCCCCACCCCTCAGTGGGTGTGGTCTCAAGTAGAAGCAGAGATTAGAGAGACCCGACCAATCTTTGGTATATTTCAAAAGGCACTCCTGTGGCTGACCAAAACAGGGGGGAATGTAATAAATAAAAAATAAAATAAAATAAAAAAATAAAAAATAAAAAAAAATTTATTGAGAAATGTATGTTTTTATTCAACTCTATTTTCTTTTTAAATTATTGTTTATATTTCCAATTATTAGATATACAAAATAAAGTTTGGAAAAAAAATTAAAATAAAAAAATTTTGTCACCATCAGATAGTGCTGCTTTGGACCTATACCTCTCATTACAATGGCCACTCTCCTCATGTGGCTATTTACATTTAAATTGTTAAAATAAAATAATTTACTTCCTCAGTCACACTAGCTGCATTTCAAGTGCTTACCAGGCACCTGTTGCTGGGGGCTGCCATATTGGACAACGCAGACTGTAGACATTTCCTTCATCGTAGGAAGTTCTATGGAGTAGCCATGCTACAGGCTGATTAATATCTTTGGGAAAAGATTATAAATCTTTCCCTTTCACTGTCATATTCTCAGTTCCTAGAACAGTACCTGGCCTGTAGCAGGTGATTATTAAATAGGGCTGAATAAACGATTTGCTTCACCCAAGCTGTGTCAAGTGTCTCTTCTTTGCTCTTATAATGCCCTGTACTTGCTACCTCTATTATGGCACATCCTTCTTCGTTTTGATTGCTAGTGACTGTGTCTGATTTCATGGAGATCAGAGATGGGATCCAATAAATTTCTATGCCCTGGCATCACCCAGCCTATTGAGTGGTGATGGCAGCCAGTAGATATATGTTGAACAAAAAAATGAGTCAATGCTTGGACTCAAAATGCCTTTTGCTTTTTTCCACTGTAGCATGTCACTTGTAATTTGATTGTCTGCTGCCTTCTCCCACAGTATGAGTATTTCTTGGGGGTAGGAGCATGGTTTGACTCATAGCATCTATTATTTATTATAAGGTCAATGCTGCCTTATGTTAAGTGCTTACCTTGTGCCAGGCACTTATGATACACTTTATATTCTGGAGTGGGCATTTTTCTTCTTTTTGGTTTCTTGGCATCTGACTGTCCTTCCTGTGTTTGGGGAATCCTCCGTTTCATGGATCTTGGTGGCAGAAGGAGCCACCCCTCATTGTAAAAGTCGGAAAGATCATATACAAACATAACACCGAGTGGGAAAAAAAACAGAGAGATCTACAGCAAATCATTTAGATAAATTAAAATGCTTCACCCCAAAACATGCAACCTAATGTTTATTGCAGTTTTATTCATAATCGCCCAAAAGTGGAAGCAACCAAGATGTCTTTCAATAGGTGAAAAGAAAATGTAGTACAACTGTAAAATGGAATATTATTCAGCAATAAAAAGAAATGAGCTATCAAGTCCCTAAAAGATATGTCTAAATCTTAAATGCACATTCCTAAGTGAAAGAAGCCAGTCTGAAAATGCTACATACTGTGTGATACCAAATATATGACTTTCTGGAAAAGGCAAAGCTATTGCGACAGTAAACTACCAATGGTTGCCAGGGATTTGGGAAGTTGAGGTGAAGCACAGAGATTTCTTTTTAGGGTAGTGAAACTATTCTGGTTTCTACTCTAATGGATATATTAAACCATGCATTTGTCAAAACCCAAACTTTACAGCACAAAGAGCGAAACTTAATGTCTGCAAATTAAAACATAATTTAGGAGGCTGGGACATCCCAGTATGGAATGCAGAATGAGACAAAACTATCTAATTGTATTACAGTTATCTGAAACAACTGCCCTGAAGGCAGTGGGGTAAAAAGGTACTGATGGAAGTAACTTTAGAACAGAGTCTGGAAGACGAAAGGCAAAATAAACTGGTACATAGCACTGTACGGATGTTGATGAAGTTGTTTCCCACGGGCATATGTGTTAATAATTCAGATTCTGCTATACATGCACACCAGAATTGAAAAATTAAATAGTGGATGGTGGATGGTGGGAGTCAGACTGCTCACTGGGGGAGCAGGGAGTTTATAGTTCAGCAACAGGAAGAAGCCAGAATGGTCCATGGGGTAATGGATTAGAGCTGGAGACATCAGTATGAACTAGAAGAATAAACATCTAAGAAAATCACTGGAACTGCACAATACAGTAAACCCGGAGTTAAACCATGGGCTCTAGTTAATAGGACAATTATAAATATGCTCCTATATCAATTGTGACAAATGTGCACAGCATTGTAAAGTGTTAATAATAGGGTGGTGTGGAAATCCTGTACTTTGTGCATGATTATTCTGCTAACTCACAAATTCTCTAATATAAAAAATGATGATAGGGGAGACTGGATGTATTAGTTAGCCAAAGGGGTGCTGATGCAAAATACCAGAAATCTGTTGGCTTTTATAAAGGGTGTTTATTTGGGGTAGAAGTTTACAGTTACCAGGTCATAAAGTGTAAGTTACTTCCCTCACCAAAGTCTGCTGCCACATGTTGGAGCAAGACAGCTGCCGACTCTGCGAAGGCTCAGGCTTCCTGGGTTCCTCTCTTCCTGGGGCTTGCTTCTCTCTGGGCTCAGCTGCCCTGCTGTCTCCACAACCCAGCTGTAGACTATGAGGCGACTGGCTCTGTCTCTCTCCCTGGGGCACGATTCTCTCCAGGCTCAGCTGCTCTGCTCCTCGGTGTGCTTACTTCCCCAGGCTCCAGCACTAAAACTCCAAATCTCTTCTCTGCCCTGTAGTTTTCTCAACGTCCTACTGATGTGGCCCAATCAAAGCCCTAATCATAATTTAATCATGCCCAGGTATAGACCAGTTTACAAACATAATGCAATATCTATTTTTGGATTTCATAAACAATATCAAACTGCCACACTGAGTGTGGAGTATATGGGAACACCTTGCAATTTTCTTGTATATCTACAACTGTTCTAAAATTAAAAGTTTCTTTAAAAAGTGAATGAAAAATGTTCCACACTAATGTAAAATGTTAAGAAATGAGAAAACTGTGTATGTGTGTGTGTGTGGGGGGTATATGGGAACTCTGTACTTTCTGCATGATTTTTCTATAAACTTACAACTGTTCTAAAAGTAAATTCAAGAAATGATTGCACACAGGGGGAAACAACCGAAAAGTCCATCAATTGGTGAATGGATAAGTAAAATGTGGTATATCCATATAATGGAATATTATTCAGCTGTTTAAATGGATGAAGTACTAATACATTATACAACATGGACAAACCTTGAAAATGTTATGGCACCTGAAAGCAGCCACATGCAAGAGGCCACATATTATATAAAATTTATATATAAAATCTCCAGAATAGGCAAATCCATAGAGACAGAGGAAGAGGTGGTTGCCAGGACTGGGGGGATGAAATAGGGAGTGATGGCTTAATAGGTACAAAGTTTGGGGTGCTGAAAATGTTTTCATAGTGGAAGGTGGTGATGGTTGCACATTTAAAATGTACTAAATCCAACTAAGGGTAAATTTTACATATATGTATTTTGTTACAAGAAAACAATTGCATACACACAAAGTAATAATACACACTTTACAAACATACATGCAAATAAAAGGGTACATGTGAAACATAGTTTTTAAAAAGATTTTTATTTATTTATTTATTTATTTATTTATTTCTCCCCACCCCCTCATTGTTTGCACTTGCTGTGTCTATTCATCTTTCTTATTTCTTTAGGAGGCACTGGGAACCTCCCATGTGGTAGGCGGGAGCTCAATTTCTTGAGACACATCCACTTTAGCCACATCAGCTTCCCAAAACACATTATAGTGATTTCCTATATGTAAGATTGCCAGA
>PVKH010043228.1:0-10738 GCA_004027955.1 Chaetophractus vellerosus | reverse complement strand
ATAGAAGAGTTAGAATAAAGCCAGTGAAAGTAAGGATGTAGTGGGTGGGAATGGAGGCAAGAGGCATTTCAGAAGTGGAGTTAATAAGACTTGGTATCCGATTATATGGAAAGAATGTTGGATAGTCAAATGTTTTGTTGTTTATCTTATTCCTTCAGTAAATTATAAATCCTCTAAAAGGTGTTCCTGCCCAGGCTGGACTCAGGGGACTGGGCAGAGGCAGAAACATAAAGAGGCAGGATTAGAATTCAGTGTTCATGAGAAAGCAACAGGTACTTGCATAATCCAAGAGGCAGTGGGCTATGGAGTAGTGAATTCTAGAACCAATAGATAAATAGTGTAGACACTGAGAATCAAATAAGGAGCTGTTGATAATGGTAAGCCTGGGTGGAGGCCAATCATTCTAAACAGCAAGTCAACCTACTGGTTGCCATCTGTGCCTTACATGTCTTTCTGGCCCCAAAGCATCTAGTGGAGTAGAGACGCTAATGAAATCCTTTGATTTAGAGGCATGAGTCTACATTAAGCAATTCTTCTGCTTCTGTACTGCTAGGATGCTTGGTTGGTTTGCTCTCCATTCATGATGGAAAAGTATTATCAGGACCATAAGTAGACTTTCAAAATGATTTACTGCCAAACCTGCAAAATGCCTGTTCCAAGTATGTAAACGGCTACCTACATGTTAAAACTAGAGAAAATGTTATCAGTTCAAGAGATAAAAATATGGTATTATCAATAGCTGAAAGAGTTATTGATTTTTAAAACAGGCACCTGAGTTACAGGTGCAGATATTTTTGATAATTCATCTTCTCTTAAGTATAGTAGAGGGGGCGATGCTATATATTTGAGCTGGAGAAAAGATGAAAGTACTAGAACTTGGAAATTTTAAATAAATCAACATTACTAGCTCTTCTCTGTATTTATTCTATGGCCTACATATTTGAAAGATAAATGATAAACAAGTAATCAATAATTTAAAGCAAAACATACTTCCAAAGCATTCATCATATATTGAATTGTCAAAATTGTCCAAATCTCTTATATTTTCAGCTAAATTCATAATAATTTTTTCAGTGATAAGTATAGGTAAATAAAAAGCATTCAGTTTACCCTCAGAAGGTTTACAATCAATTGGTAAGATAACTGTTTTTTGTTTGTTTGTTTGTTTTTTAAAGATTTATTTATTTTATTACATATCTCCCCTTCCCCACCATTGCGGCGACGTGCTGAGACTTGGTCACTGTGCAGGCGCGGCTTTCCCCGCTTGTGGGCGGCTTCTGCTTCTATTCACGGCCGGCTCTTGCTTCAGTTCGCGGGTGGCTGGCTGCGCTCCATTCGCGGGCGACCTGCCCTGCCCGTGGCGGCTTTGCTCTGTCCGTGGCAGTTTTTTGCCCTGCCCACGGCGGCTCTGGCCTGCCCATGGCGGCTTGCCATTCTCAAGGTGGTCTGCCCGCTAGGAGAGGTCCCCGGGAACCGAACCCAGGGCCTCCCATGTGGTATGCCGGTGCCCTATCCACTGGGCTATCGAGCCGGCCCCGGTAAGATAACTGTTATGCAAAATGATAATCCTGAAGAGATGCAAAGTCTAGTATTTGTATTTGTATAATATTTTAAATTTATTTTATTCTATACAAATTCTTTGCAAAATTGATAATCCACAGATCAAGTAATTGCAGATTAAGCAGAATATTGAACTAGTAAGAATTTATCATTCCTCTGAATTTTGGGTAAAGGGAATTTAATGTGAGCAAAATTAGGAACAAAACTACAGAGGAGAAGAAAACATAATATCGAGTCAGGAAAAATGGTTTAGATTTTAATTCCAAATATTCATTCCACAATATCTGAGTGGTACTTGAGAGAGAAAGCATGCTATTGTGAACATGGGAATATAACTTAATTTACCTTCAGTGTCTCATGGAGCTTGATTCAGAGCCATTTCACCAAATGTTCTTGGTTCAGATGGCACCAAGGTCAACCAAAGAAGAGTTGGGAGAGTTCTGCTAAAACCAAAGGCTGACTTGCTTGATAGCGACATGAAATTAACTAGTCAGGTCTTCCAGCTTCATTATCAGTTTTAATTTGGGCTTGTTTGCCCATCAAACTCTAAGCCATATTGATTATTAACTTTTCAATTTCCTTAGAGAATCATATTATAAGATCTTCTCTCCATTAGGAATTCTTTCTCCATGATTGCAAACCCCAACATGTGCTTTCCAGAGCCTCAGATGTTTAGTTAGTTCTACAGATGTTTCGCAAATGCATTTCAGCAAAATTTGCCAGTACTGTAGAAAGTATCTGTGGCTGATTGGAGTCACAGTTTGGACAGAGCCTGAATTAGGCTAGATGGAAACGGAAACTGAAACGTCTAACTGGCTCACCAAGAAGTCAAGAATTCACAGAAAGAGCAGAGAAGGAATTTTGTTTGAGGGGGTGTTTCAAGCATGCATGTTTTGGGGAGGGTAGGCATGTGGAAGCCACGGGAGGTGATTCTTCACTGTTTTCCTTGATGCTTTGGCCTACCTAATTTTTCCACTGGAGATTTCTTTTTCATTTCCAAGTATAGAAAAGTCAGCCACCAGGGATAGCAACTTCCTTTTTAGAACTCCGGGTAAAATGGCCTGAGCTGCACACCTGATGTGGAAACAGTATAAACTAGGCTTCAAAATATCCCTACAGTGCAGGTACCATGAAGGGGATGACTGTCGTTGCAACCAGGAGAATAAATGAGTTTGAAGAATTTGTGCCTTTTCTACAAGATACGATACTTTATTGTTCAATTTCCCTCTGTGAAAGAAATGGAGTTACTAATTTCAGCCTTCTACTTCTAAATGAACAGTCCCTAGGTTCAGAAGCTCTGTTATAGTTGTTATCAGTAAAGCAAATGATGTTAATGGAAAAGGAAAACCAGACCAACAGGCTATTTCTAGTAGAAAATCTCTTTAAATCTTCCAGACCATAATTTTTGTTATTGGTT
This sequence comes from Chaetophractus vellerosus, assembly GCA_004027955.1. NCBI lineage: Eukaryota > Metazoa > Chordata > Mammalia > Cingulata > Chlamyphoridae > Chaetophractus > Chaetophractus vellerosus. Next base: position 7,761 of record PVKH010043228.1, on the reverse strand, counting down.
TTTATCCAAACTTAAAGAGTTTGAAATCTATCAGAAAAAATGTATAATAATATTTATATTAATATTCAATCAGTATTATGATAAAGTTCTCAAAATGTCTCGTATTTGCTGAGTTTATACTTTTAAAGTAATAGAAACTGATAGTAATAGAATATTTTATTTGTGCATTTCCTTGAGATAAACTGCCTCAATATACTCAGTGGACTGTCACAAATTTCCTGAATACTAATCTTTTTTCATATCAACAATTACTGATTTTAATTCAACGGGCTATGAAATTGTGTTCTGGTGAAGCTTTCCAAAATGCCCAGAGGTTTCTCAGCAGTTTCCTAGATGAGCTGTAATACAGCCTTGTCCTTGGCTAGAATACAACAAAATCAAGTTACCATAGTGCTGAAATGAAAATCTTACTGAAGCATTTGACATTGAGCAGTCAGGTTTTTGTTTCCTGAAAAGTAATGAAACTGTTTTAATTCCATCTTCAAAATACTATTCCCAGAGTGGGAATGAATTCTGAGGATAAAATTATTTTTTTAAAAGAAAAGCAAACAGTTCTTGTTGTTCCATAACAAACTCACATATGATAAACACTGTTTAAAATAGAAATGGAGGCCAATGTTTAAAGCTAGGTAGTAAAAAAGATAGACATAGAGCCTGGCTCTATCGGGTATTAACAGTGACTTGGATGTGAGTATGTGTGTGTGTGTTCATGGCATGAGTGAGGAGATGAAGTAATTCATATTTACTATGCCAGAATCTGTGCTGGGCACTACTTTATGTACATGCTCTCAGTTCATCTTCACAATCACTCTAGAAAAGAGAAGTACCAATGTTCCCATTTCCAGATGAGAAATCTCTGACTCCCAAGTCTGTGCTCTTTCTCCTGCACTGTGCTGCAGGTTGTTCAACCTGTCTGAGCCTCAATTTTCTTATTACTAAATAGGAAAGAAATAATTCCCACCTGACCTGGCTCGTGGCGAGGATTAAATACAATAATTTATGTAAAGTCTAGTATACTTCCTGGCGCATAGGAATTTAATAAATCCCGAGATTGTTTTTCATCTCAGCACTAACTCACCAGGCCTAGGTGAAATTAGTGCCCAAACAGGAATGTGAAAGGGATGTGCTTGTGTGTGGGTGTGTGTGGGGGGGGAGATGTGTGTACACAGGCACGCACGTGTGAGCAGGAGTGCATGCACATGTGCATGCTGAAAGAAAAAGGAAGATCCCAAAGTCCTGCCATGGCCTGTGCAGCTTTTACCTCCTGTTACAGAATTGACTTTTCTCAGTAGCCAGGGACAGGCTTCGTGCAGTGGCCTCTGAAAGACCATGCACTGTGTCACTGGCAGTTCATCATATCCCCTGACTGTGCAGCTGTGATAAGAACCAGATGACCCAAATTTCCTAAGCAGGGCCAGCCGCAAATATCATCTGGAGAGGCGCATGCCTCAGTATCCACACCCCATGCTCTTTAAGAAAGTACATCAAAAAGCTAAATGGACTTTTACAAGAGCCCAGTTACTGCTTAATGTCTGTAAGCTCTCAGGAGCAGGGAATCATAACCCCTACCATGTACAGTTGGCGGCAGAAACGGTATTCCAAGTTGTTAAAGAGGCCAAGGATTAGATAAGGTTTATAGAGACCTGATGTGCATAAGGGGGGCTAAAAATGGAAGCTGCAGATTCATTTCCAAAGTTTCATACATGGACATGATGTTTCTACGTATAGATCTCTCCTCTTTCATGGGCACGGCACACTAAAATGGCTCTTTCAGCACTGGTAGAGCTGTGAGAGGTGTGTGACACCTATTTTGTACAATTCCAGAGGGCTTAAGCTGAATACCGTCTGGAAAGACAGGAAAACCAGAGGCTCAGGTGCCTTCTTGCTGATCTTATAATCGTAAGCACAGATCTTTGTCTCCTCCTCCCAAAACCATTTTGTTACTTTTGAGGACCTATTGATGTCTGAAAAACACTTTGCTTATATTATAACTTCAGCTGTTATATGACTTCAATATTACAAAAACCTATCACCCATTTCCTCAGCACCTACTTTCATTTTCATTTAGTTCTAAATAGCTTGACCCCTTGTTACAACATTCGGAAGAATTATTTTCCGAGTACTCTATATATGTACGTGTCTCAGAGCAAACATAACTCCACAATTTTTTATTGCTAATTTGTGTCTCTTCCTACAACATCTTTTCTAAGTCTTTGATAAGTAGTCCAGGTTCCAGTGAAAGAGGTTCTGTATAAAGTGACACAGAGGAGGTTATTCTAAGGTTACGTGTCTATCGGGCAGTGTGATGCAGGGAAAATATTGCTTCATGTGATCACTCAAAGTGTTTAACTACTTGTAGCTGTCAGGCTTGGAGCTATTCATCTGAGACTTTCTTGCTGCAATTGGCTCTGAAATCGACCACAAAACTATCAGATGAAAACCACGTTTAGATAAGCAAGTAATGGCCGGAAAATGACACCATTCTAAAGTTGATGGATTTAGGGAAACTCTCCTAATATTCATAGGAGATATATAATGATCTGTGACCACAATCTGTATTCCAAGCAATTGCCATTTACTGAGGCTTAAAGCCTCTCAACTGGCCAGGAACAATGAATGGATGAGATTCGGAGGTTGATTTTTTATTTTTCTAACAGAAAAGCAGTTGATTTAGGAGTCTTTCTCAATACTACATTCAAAGGCCAGTATGCAGCCCCACAGACCTAGAAATAGACTTTTTCTAAATGAATAATTCAAGGGAAGTCTTCAACTTTTTATAGGATTATAGAACCAAGACTCAAGGCCTTTCTTCTCTCAGTTTTCACTGGGTTTCTCAAATACTGGCTCAAAAGAGGTACCAATAGTCCTTTCTAACCCATCCCATGATTAGAAAGTAAAATAAATGCTATGATAAGAATGGGGTTGATAATTGACTTTTCCCTCAATTTCAATATCAGATGAAGTTTTCACAGTTTCCTGATAAATCTCCTACTGGTGAAACATTGGGCTGCATAAAGAATTTAAAGGTTGTTCTTTAGCTCTCTTTCTATTGATATTAATAGTTAAAGACCATCATCTCACCTGACACTGTTGCTGACATTTACAGCAGTAGGGCCAGGAATAATCTTTGATCCCTGTGTTTTTATAGCATCTATTACCTTGTTTGTGAGACTTTGAAATTAACATATTATATTTATGTGGTGGAAATTAAATTGGAAAGCATTGCCTGGGATGTATAGGAAAGCTTAGTTTTGGGTTTCTGAAAAAATCAGCATTGCTTTTAGCCAGCCCATTCCTTATTTTTCTTCTGCCTTAATTTCTCCTGTTAAATGCAATTTGAAGTTAACACCAAAAGACAATGGCTGCTGTGAAGTACGAGAGAAATAAACATGAGTTCTACCTGGGCCAGGCACAAAAGTTATTTATATTGAAGGCACTCCTAAAAACTGCAGTAAACAAATACTTCAAGATTTTTAAACAGCCTAAGAGGCATTGCTAAAGTATCATCTCTGGTATAGATATAAAAATCTGGCACAAAGAGGAGGAAAATCACTTTAGTTTCTCTAACATTAAAAGTGGATCCAGTTGAAAAGAATTAGGTTTATTCCACTTGGTAAAAGAAAACTTGGAGTTTGTTCCAGTTTGAGAAATGGGCCTATGACTTCTTCTTGGTGAATGTGCTTTCTCTTTCAGAGAAATGTGGGCACTTTAAAGTGTGCTGAAACTTGTAACTCGTGATGAGGTAAGATATTTAGTCAGTGTAACCTCACTTTATAGCCTTTTTAGTGCCTCTTTAGACAAGGCATTTGAAAAATATCAAGCAACTTTAGCACAGAGTTTAAAACAAATTTTTTTCTCTAGAGTAGCCACCATATATTACTTCCTAAATATCTTAGGGAGCAGCCATAGAGACCCTGCCTCCCCTCACCCCCCAAGGATTTGGCTTTCTGTTGCAATCTCATATGGAAATAGAGTTCACATGTGAATGTTGCATGTGTGTAATCACTTATCTCATTCATTTTAATTACTACACAAATCCTCGTATTCGTGATGTTGGTTTTCATTTCAGTCATATTTAGTTTGAGTAAAATGAGGGAAAGTGCATTGAACAAATGTATGTTTGTCACAAATAGTTACTGCAACAGGCAGATAATGCACTTCTCTTGACAGTCCAAACCTTCCAATCACACAGCACAAACAAGAATGGAGTCAGGAAGTGCACAATAAACTTTAAAAACCTGGGGAGTCAATTTAATGGGTGTATGAAGAGGCTTGGGAATGTGGACTTCAATGGCAAAGGCTCTTTTCTCCCTAACTAATTAAGCTCTGGAAACAGAATACCCATATTGCAGTGATTAGAGATTGATTTTATTAATCCTAAAAAACAGGCTTTGGAGCTCAATAAATTCTTTCTTTAGGGAGGGCAGGCTTTGGGGTTACCAATGTATTTCTGTTACCCATTGTATGCCACATTTTATAGGAACCTAAAACTGCTTCCAGATCACGTCACCAGCCAGATGCAATACAGCAGGTGGCTGGGAGGGTCTGCTTTGGGAAAGCCAGGGTTTTCCAGGAGATAACACTTTATGAGTGCAGTGTCCAGCTAAGCTGAGCAGGAAAAAAATCCTGGTGACTTCCAAACATACCTCCTGTAACCTTTCATGAACCAGAATCTGCTCTGAAGTAATTATAATAATAATAGCAGCAAATGCATGTATACTGCTTATTATTTAGGCCCCATGAGCGTTTCATGAATTAATTCTTTTAATCTTCACAATGACTCAGCGATATAGATTCTATTATTATCCCCATTTTATGATAAGGAAACTGAGTCGTAAAGAGGTTATGCATATGCCTCGGGTTATACAGCTAGGAAGCTATGGAGCCAGTATTCCACCCCAGGCTAACCACTGTGCAATCCCAACTCCCATTCTGAATGTTTTTAAGAATCTAAATAAAGAATGCACCGATTAGAAAACCCTTGAAATAACACACCCCAAGGCCAGGTTTCTGACTTAATTCCCACAGGTTTTAAAAGTTCCACGGAGTAGTCAGTTGGACAATTGAGCCCCATAGCAGTTGTTTATAAAGGATCCCATCACTGCAAAACAGTTTTCTGAGGGCAGGAGAATGTTCTTTTCTTTTCCAGGGGTATTTGGGTGATAGAACCCTGAGTATAACTAGATAGGGTGTGATGATGATGATGATAATAATAGTGATGAATGCTATACCATTTGTAGAATGGTATAGCATTCTACATATGTATTGAACATACTGTGTATATGTATAGAACCTACCATGTACAACCCTTTGTAAAATAAAATACTCTCACTGGCTCTATATCTGTCCTAGATTCCATGTTGCCTATGCTCTATTTTCACCCCTTCTTCAGGGATAAAACTAAAGAAAAAACTGTCACATTGCCCAAGATGCACATTTTCTTTATGGTTTGATTTTCCCAAATAGGAATAATTTTGAATTTTAATATTTGTCAAATGTATATCTTTGATTGACATGAGAAGATGTTTAATGTTTGGATATCTCATTTGGTTTATTGAGTAAGAGAATTTGGCTACAATTTACATTAGTTATTTGTAGAACTGTGTACAAGCATATATAGCATATTCTAAATGTATAATAACAAAAGAATTTTAGGTAATATTCATTGAGTGCTTTACTCTGGCCCTCACTCTGAGTTAAGTATTTGCATGGATGATTTAGCTAATCATCCTAAGCAGTTCATGCATGTGTCTATATGTGTGTGTGTGTTCTCATAGGCATGGTTATAATATTATCCCCACTTTATGGAAAGGGAAATTAAGGCTTAGGGAGATGGTAAGTTACCTGTTCAAGAACACATAGTAAAAAAATGTGATCAATGTCCAAACCCAGACAGTTTCTGATTCCAGGGCCTGTTCTATGAACCAACTATAGCACAAACTTTGTCTTATATGCATTAGAAATGCAACATTGAGACCTGTATATAATTATCCTTTCAGTAGATGCAGATTTCATTAGAAAGCCTGTAAATAGTAAGCAAAATCTGCCAAAGCAATCCCTGTATTACTAAAATTACTTGATGCAGTTGTTCCAATTTAAAAATCTGAAAACTGGGAATGAGATTGCTTCCTCAAAGAAATTGTCAATTGTGTAAAATACTGTTACATTTTAGAAAGCAGTGCTGGTGTATACATGCCAAACTTCTCAGAGCAGAATCATCTCTGAGAGTAGCTTCTCTCTTTTCACAAAGATGAAGCATAGAATCATGAATCTTGGGAAAAACTGTGACTTCAGTGCCATTCTTCTTCTAACCCAGATTGCCATTTCTGGCCACCTCTTCCATTTGCTCCATCGGTGCAATTCATCTCCCGCGTTCAGTCATTGTCCAGGGTCCTTAAACTCAAATATCCCTCTACCCAAACATAAACACATCGTCAAACTGGAAAGAATCTGAGAATCAGATACATGTTTTCACCCTTAGCCGGGCCACCACGTGCAGGCGGCCCAAATGTCAGGATGTGCGTTGCAGGGTTTGGTGGGGACAAGATGCTGATCTCCCTCTCCTTCTCACAGAGCTCCAGGATGGCACGCTCCGAGGAGGACCGGGACGGCCTGTGGGACGCCTGGGGCCCGTGGAGCGAGTGCTCGCGCACCTGCGGCGGAGGGGCCTCCTACTCCCTGAGACGCTGCCTCAGCAGCAAGTAAGTCCTGCAGCCGCTGGGGGTCTTTGTAAGGCCCACAGGTAGCATGCTCAAGGCTTATATATTTTTGCAGTTGGATTTAGGCAGAGCATTTTGTTGCTCACAAACCCAAATGAAGGAAAGGAAGATACCTAGGTTTAAATTGTGCTTTCTCTTATGTCCATCCCCAGCTAGGGTTTTATAGACTCTTATATGTGAAGCAATATAAAATGTATCTCATATGCCAGTTCTTTTGTCTGTTTTTATGTTAGAGTTGGAAGGAGAGTTTATTAGTAGAAATCAATGTAGTATCTTTAGTTCCATAATATGTTGTACTCGCTGCATCATCTTAACAATTATGGTGACAATAATAGCAGTGAGGATGATGTGTTAATAGCACACTAATTTCATGTTGGATTTCCAGGGTTACCAAGTACTTCGCAAATGGATGCTATATTGGTTTAGTTTGGTAGATACTGTGATGGTCATAAGTTTCCTAAGGTCATTCATTTCAATGAATGGTGAATTTTGAATCTAAGGAGGTTTGGAAGAAGAGAAACTGCAGTGGGAATTGAGAAAAGAATGGTGAGAGGGATGATAGAGTTGAAGGTTGAAGTGGCTAATGGGTTATAAGCTGAGAGGAAAAGGCCTGAGGCCTTACACTGGAAAGTCTTTACTTAAGATAAGAATGATTCTAAACTGCTTCTTGAGCTGTGTGGCCTATGCTTATATTTGTCTCAAAACTGTAAAATATAAAGTACAATGGTAATATTTTTAATGAAAGATTTTGACAATGAAAAGTGTTATATGCAGCAAGTAAGAGGTTTGATCAAAATTATTATGTGTTATAAAACATGAAATAGAAGAAAATAGGCACCTACTGATTCCTCTAGACTTTTCATAAGCAAACAGTAGAAAAAGGTGAGATACACATTCAGGAAAATGTCAACTTACTCTAACAGTGAGAATTTCTTAAAATCAGGGGCTGAATCTTATTCCTTTCTGTATGCCCAAGGCCTCCACAGGAGTTGACAGAAATTAGGAGCTCAATACAGGTTTACTCTCTGAACAGTTGATAGCT
>PVKH010043227.1:0-10739 GCA_004027955.1 Chaetophractus vellerosus | reverse complement strand
GCCCTATCCACTGGGCTATCCAGTCGGCCCCCAGAAGAGGGGTTCTTAACCTTTTTTGTTCCACAGACCCCTTTGCCAGTCAGGTGAAAACCACAGACCCCTTACTAAGTCCACACAATACTGTGTATTATTTAATAAATGTATCACACCTGCACCAACATGTCCCCACAAGAATAATGTTTTTTTTAATTTCAATTCAAGCTTAAGATATTAAGGCATATCTTAATATGCCCTTGTTAAGAACCCCTGCATTAGAATAACATTGATTATGTAATTATATTCTCATCTAATCCCTGGGCCAATAAATTAATTTGCATATTTGTTCCTAGATCAAGTAAATTTCACTAAGGCTAGTGATTCCTAGAGGTCATTATCTTATCAAAAACATATGTTCATTTAGCTCACAAAATAAATTTTTATCACAAGAAATAAGAGTACATGTTATCTTGCCTTGATGATTTTAGTATAACAGAGCATGAGAGATGAACCTCTTCACAAACCTTCAGCTACCCTGTCTTATGGTGTCCAAATATCTGATACCAAAAAAGAAGAGTTTCCTCTGAGGCTACATTATTTATGTTTTTAGTCATTTATGTAGGAAGCAATAATATCCTCACTGTGAATCTAAACCTCCTGTCATTACTAAGGCTCTCCTAGTAATCACTTCAGTGTACTTTGAAACTACTCAAGGTGGTCTGCTAGTATATTATGTAGACATCTATATTTTTCATTTTCTATGGACAGTTAATTTATGTCTACTATAAATGTAAATCTTTCACAGATGTAACTACTTTTACTCCAAGGCTGCATGGAATATTTACTATCCCAGTAAAGCCCTGTTTGTCTTTCCCTCTGCCATCAGAGCTGAGCTGGCAGGTTAATAGCAGAAGCTGACAAGTCAGCATGCAAAGAGTTTCGTCTCTGGCATGAGGTTTGTCAAGCAAGAAGGCCATTCCAGCATATTGGTGTTTCAGGAGAGAGGAGAATCATGTGTCCTCTTGCATGTCAACAGATTGTGTCAAGGAAGACAAAAGTGTTTCTAAAGCTTAGTCAGAGGAGAGAGCTGTCAAAATGTGAAAGATTCTCTACCATCTTCATAAGGGTACATTGTAGTGTGAAACATGCTGTGCCTGGAAAAATAGATGCTAGGAGTCAGGGAAAGACAGCACTGAAAGGAGAATGATTCCAAATAATGCAGGTGGGTCATGGTGGTCCAAGGCATATCTTAATATGCCAAAAGCAATAATTAGATCTTCCAACCATCAGGACTCAAACATTGAATTTAGGTGGAAATTTTATGCCAATGATCAATTCAGGTGGGCTTTGGGCATAGAGGCCAAGCGGGGAAACATGTCTCTCAGAGATCTGTACAAGCAAAGAAGTTAAAGATTGACCAGAAAGTGGGAAAAATCAATCCTTCAAACATTAGCAGGGAAATTTTCCAGAACCATTTTGAGAACTTTTTCTCAAATTGTCTTATAAGATTAAAGACAGGATCCCTGACATAGAAAGGGAGTGGGAATATGAGACAACTTTTGAATTGCGTTTTCAGAATTTATTCCATGGAATTTTTAGTCTTTTCACCCACCATTAATATAGTTCAGTCAGTTGGACACCAGAAACCTTTGGTAAAAAAGAAGTCCAAACCTACAACCTCTGTGTGCTAGATTGGAATTTGGAATGGAATCCAATCTTGCCCAGTCAGATTCCTTTCATCAGTAATTTGGAAACTGTGTCTAAATTAGATTATTTCCTCTTTAAGTGGCTGGATATTTAACTTGCAAACTGGGAACTGTGTATGGCCATAAATTATGCAGTATGAAACAATGAAGCAAAGAAAGTCAGTGTGAGCAGAAAAGAACAAAAACAGTCATGAAGAAAGCAAATAGGGTGATTGGAGAAGGTGCTTATCACATTGAAATCCCTGATTCTGGGGTATTTTTTAAACAAATCCTGAATCTACTAAATATTTATGGATAATATATGTTTTATTCTTTTTTAACTTAAAATAAAACTCTTAGGTACTAAAATTAGGTTTACCCAATGTACAAGGGAGAGAGATTGTGGAGAATTAAGAGGGACCTCAATTTATCATTTTGTCAATTGGCATTAAGTTTGTCTTGTTATATAGCCAAGGAGATACCGAATGTTTCTAAGGATCTAAATCTGGGTTGGTGATAAAAAAAAACTGATTCAAGATACATTTGTGCTTGGATCACCAAATTCTGGATCTGGGGCTTAATTACAAGCCTCAGGCATATAAATTGTTTCTATCTTCAGAACTAAGATAGAAAGTAAGACTCCCAGGGTCACAAGTCAGCAAAACAATGATGAGATAGGGATGTCTATAAAATCATCTATCAAAAGGGAACAGTATGTGTGTATGCAGATAGATATGCAATTTTCTAATATTCCAGAGAGAGAATCAACACTTGATGAATTTATATAACATGCTCAATTTATATAATTTTCCAGACAAGAGCCTAGCTCATTTACTAATCAAGGTATACACTATCATCCTACTTATCCAAATTGGAAACCAAGGCTTAAATAATTAAGCAACTGGTGAAGGTCAGAACATCTTTGATTGATATACGCCTGTGAGACTACATATCTCATATATATCCCTTTCCCTGTGTTTTGCCCTTTCCTATAGTTACCATGTATTAAGAGTTTTCTATATGTTGGCACTGTAGCAAATAGTTTACATATATTATCTGTAATATCTAATCTTTGTAATCATCCTGAGATACCAACAAGTAGGTATGTGTTGAATGTGACAAATCCAGGTTTTAGACTCAAAACTGTTTGGCTCTAAAACATACATTAGGCTGCCTTGATGTTTTTTAATTAAGCATATTTGCATATTTGGCTCTTTCCTAGTTGCTAGAGGGAGAAAACCTTCCATTTTCAAAGAGCTTAACATGTATTGAAGGAGACCAACTAAAATGCATTTACAATATTTTTTATAAGCAGGAGCGATAAAGTACCTTGTGGAATACATATAAGTACCCTCAGAATGTCATGAAACAAAATAGTTCTTAATAAGGTTAGGCATCTTGAAGAGACTGTTCTTGTTGGCTTTAAAACAGAAGTTGGGATTTGAATATTTTAGAAATATTTACTGGCCGCTTCCTTTTGTAATTAAAGAGTGGAGGTTCTGGGCATTTTTGTAGATGAGTAGTCTTAGCCTCAGCTGTCCACTTGGAATTTGATTGTATATGTGAAGTTTATCTCTGGACTTACAGACAATGAACACATTGAAACCAAATCTCACCATCCCAACCCCATCCCTTCTGCAGCAATTACTCATCCTTTATCTGTCTTCTGCTTTCTCTCTCTTTCCTTGCTTCCAAGCCTTAGCCATCTCGTACAAAGAAGTCTCTGTAGTGAGATGGCTTTTCACTGGTTGATTTGCAGTTGGGAAGGTTTTGCTGACTGCACAACTTCCACCTGTTCTGGATGATTAACATTCTCTTATATTCTGACCAGGTCATAAATCCAACATTTATTTTCAGGCAATTTCAAAATTGTTCTGTTCACATCTTTTGTCAAAGAATAAACCAATCAGTAAATTTTACTAGCAAGAGAGTCTGCCTCATAAATTTCTTTTACAAACATCATAAACAATCATGCTAGGAAAGAGCCAGTTTTAATTCATTATTTTTATTCTATTTCATTCTTTAAAAGAAGAGATATAAAGCTCTGTTCTGGCGGACTCCCACATTTAATATAGAAGCATTTGAGACTGCTGACTCAGCACAGGGAATATTAATGCTTTCACCATTTCTTTCCTTTATCTATGTCTTTAAGCATAAAACATTTAGATTCATTTGTTTTTCCCAACCATTGGAAGACACACACCACTTGCTATAGCCATGAAATCAAACAGGCCCTAGAAACAGATAATAAACAGATAATAAGGAGGAGTTTCAAAACCCCAGTTCAATTCAGTGTCAAAGTAAAGCCCCATTTAATATCGTACTCCCCAACCTCTCCTTATCTACCCCAACACCTTACTTCTAGATTTTCCTGATATTTTCTGTCCTATACACTTCTCTGTGATTTATAGATCAATAGCACTTCTTTATATTCGGATCTTTCCTTATATTATTGATCTTAATGTCCTTTCTACCTTCCATTGATCCCCCATGATTCCTCTCCAATTAGCCCATCCATGAAGACGTCATGCCTGCTTAGTGTTTAGCCCAGTATTGCATAGAATCTGTAAAGAAGAAAACTGTACGCATTTAGCATTATACAGAAGAAATTAAAACGTGACAGTTATTCAGAACTAATAGAAAATTCTCTTTGCAAACCTATGTGATAATTAAGAACACATTAGTTGAGTAGCTCCATTATTGCATTAAGTGTAGCAAATATATTTCATTTTTATAACTCCATAGAAATTTTAATGGGCATTTTATCTCTTTGGTTTCAATTTCTAGGAAGAATATATCCTTAATCTTCTCTATTGTTTAGCAAATGATGTCTAAGTTTACTTTGGTCATCTGAGAAGTAAAAATAATTTACTAAAATCTCATTTACACTTTTAAGTAAATTTTCATAATTGAATCTTTGCACATGTTTAAAATGCCTTCACATTGTAGCTGTGAATGTTCGTTATTATTTGGCCTGGGAGTTGGCAGGAGAATAGAAAAGAAGATACAACTAATTTGCTCAAAAAATGCTTCTGTGGTATGATTGAATCTATTAGAAGCTTTCTAGATTAATAGGTTTCCTCTTGCCCTATGTCTCTGAGTCAAAATTAAATAGACTTTTGAAAGAAAGAATTTATGTGGTGAGGAATTATAACTCATAGTCTTTGTATTATCAATATGTAGAATTGTGAAGACAGCATGTATGAATGCTTAAAATATGAATTCTTAACATTGCAGATTATTGAGGAAAATTTCGGGAAAATCCTTGATTTTTTTTTCTATATCAGAAATACTGTATATGAAATTGAAGGATTTCTACTTTTTAAAATAACACTATTTAAGGGAGTGGATGTGGCTCAAGCGGCTGAGTGTCTGCCTCTCACATGGGAGGTCCTGGGTTCTGTCCCCAGTGCCTCCTAAAATCAAAAACAAACAACAAGTAAACAAATGAAAAAACAAACTCAGGGGAGGCAATGTGGCTTAGTGGTTGAGTGCTGGCTTCCCACATATGAGGTCCCGGGACCATTAAAAAAAAATGGCATTATTTAATGTAGTGAATAAAGTAATGATAAGGATTAGAAGGCTTTGTTTTGATATACTTCCATATTATAAATGAGAAAACCTAGGTACATAGCATTCAAATGAAAGTCTTAAGGCTATGTAGGAAGTTGGCGGCAGACTGTGACCAAAAGGCCAGGTTTCTGAGTCCTAGTCAGTTTACTCATCTAACATGGTCTTTGGTTCATTTGGTCACTCCCTTTAAATAAATGGTTCCTTAATGAGGCACAAATATAAACAAGGGACCCACCCAAATGGAAGACATTCAGATGATGGTACAGCTAGATGAAATTATAAATCCCCATCCTGTGTGTATGAAGGAAGAGACTGAAGGCAATAGTGGTAATTTATCCTTAGTCACTCAGGAAGATAATGACTGACCTAAGAGGTAGAAACAAGTTTTTCTGCTCTCTGGCCTAATATACTCATAGGAAACAGTATGGCATGGTTTCCTTGAAATGAAGCAAAAACATACTTGCAAATACAAATAAATAAACTTTGATGCACAGAATCATAATGGTCTATAAGCAATTTTCTGTGTTGTTTTGCTTTGGGTTATTCATTTTGCTTTATTTTGTTTTCTTTCTTTATTATTGTAACCATTAACTTGGCAAAATTTTTTTTTTTAAAGATTTATTTATTTTATTACATATCTCCCCTTCCCCCCAACTGCGGTGACACGCCGAGACTGGCCACTGCGCAGGCGCGGCTTTCCCTGCTTTGGGGCGGCTTCTGCTTCCATTCACAGCTGGCTTTCAGTTCGCGGGTGGCTGGCTGCGCTCCATTCGCGGGCTACCTGCCTTGCCCGTGGCGGCTTTTGCCCTGTCTGTGGCAGTTTTTTGCCCTGCCCACAGCGGCTCTGTTCCGCCCATGGCAGCTTGCCATTCTCAAGGTGGTCTGCCCGCTAGGAGAGGTCCCCGGGAACCGAACCCGGGGCCTCCCATGTGGTATGCCGGTGCCCTATCCACTGGGCTATCGAGCCAGCCCCGGCAAAATTTTATTTAAAATGTATGTTTCACTATAAAAAATGTAGGAGAAGGATGGAGATATTAAGTTAACATTTATTTTTATTAAATGCTTTCCATATGATAAGAAATATGCTATTTTCATTATTTTTTCCATCTAATTTTCATTGCAACTGGGCAAATTTGGTTGCATTAGCCCCAATTATATAACATCCGTTGATGTTGTGACCTACTGGGACTAAATTCAGAGAAGTTGAATCTCCAAAAAGTACAGTCTGGTGATTTAAAAAATTTTGAAAACTAAAGAACTTTACTTAACTTTTAAGCATTTGTGAAGTCTGCCTTTTTGTATTTATCAGGTAGATACCCTGATATATATATTGTAATTCCAAGATTCAACTGCACTTACACTTCAGAATTAAAATCTGTTTTCAAATACAATTTTATAAACAACACAGGTAGTAGTTAAGAAAAAATATATATGTATAAGCAAAAAATATAAATACATAAACTTGAAAGCTGTCTTGTTACAGATAATGGAACATTTTGTAAGATTTTTCCTGGCCTATAGCTCAAGTTCATTTTAGCAGATGTTGTATAAGACTATTAGGGACATAATCATCTTAACGGTTGCATGTTCTAAATAAGGCTCCAGATGCTTGCCTGTAAATATAGTTATGTTCCAAAATAATGTGTCTTATTTCTGTAGAAACACAGATAATAAATCAAGTGAACTGATCTCTGATGCTATATTGTGCAGTGAGTGCACATGTTGATTTTTTTGATGAAAGAATAGTTAGTAGTTGTCGTCGGCACTTTTCGGCGACGACACTACTCACAGGGACCGGGGACCGGCTGCCGGCGTTGTTCGGCGGCGACCCTGCTTGCCGTGGGGTTTCGGCTTGCCACCCCGGAGGGGCCTCCCAGCCATCAGGAGGCAAAGGGGTCTCCAAGTGGCCCTCCCCAACCAGATAGGAGACGAAGGGAAACAGTGGGAAAGGGAAGAAGGGGGAAAAGAGGGGGGTTGTCGGCTCGCTGGCTCAGGGCTCTAAGCTGGCCAGGCTCAGGCTCCCCGAGCGCAGCAAGTCGACTGGCTTGCGGGGCACAGGCGTCCCAGTGTGCAGCGGCGGGCCAGGTACACGGGAGCACTACGGACTCAGGCGTCCCTGAGAGCGATAGGCCAGGAATCCGGGATCTGTGCATGATGAGGGGGAGGTGGCAGGGCAACTGGTGAAAAGGTGAGCGATGGACGGAGCACACACACCCACTCTGGAGACAGGCTGGGCGACCATGTCTAAGTTTATTAGGGAAACACTGCTACTTATAACATGTGGGGGTAAAGGGAGGTGGGAGTGCAACAGAGCAACTCCCGATTGGCAGAGGCAAACAACAAATGGGGAAGCACCACTGGGCGGCTTCCAATTGGTGGAGGCTGGCGTGTGACAAGGCAGTCTTTGATTGGTGAAGGCTGGTATGCGACCAGACAGCCTCCAGAGGCAGGTTTTATGCCTATATATGGCCAGGCAGCTTCTTGCAGGCAGGGAGAGGCGGAGTTGTACTATGGGGGAAAGGGGAGGGGTGGAGAGAGGTGGAGCTGCACTGCAGCAGGGAGGGGAGGGGAAGGGGAGAGGTGGAGCCATGCCACTACAGCTGTCAGTCATCAGCGTAACTTGAGAGGCTTTCGGCTGCTGCTTGGGCTGCTGTTCTACCCCATTAAGCGCTCGGGGCTTTTAGACTACCCCAGTTCCTCCCACAAGTAGTAAATTCATCATTCAGGCTTTCCACACATTTAATGAATGCTTGATGTCCCCCACCCTATGATAAGTGGTAGGGAGAAAAGGATGAAACAAGCACGAACCCTACCTTCAGGGAACCTGACTTATGAAAAAATTATTAATAACACATTGCAATAAGAGATAAATAAAGCTAAAAGTTAGCAGAGGAGGAAATAACATTTGCAGTTCAATGATGATAAAAATAGCAATATATTTTAACATTTATTGAACTCATATATATATATGTCAGTTAGTGTTCTAAGGGCATATCTCTCAACCCATTTATTCCAAATTAAATTACTGTGATGAGCCCTATATATAAATAAATAATATTTTTTAATCCACAAGAATGATCACACTGACACAATTATTAACCTCATTTCATAGATTAAGATAGTGAGATTCAGAGGGGTTTAGTTGTGCAAGGACACATAGCATGTAATTGATGGAGCAGAGTTTTGGAGTCTTACTTAAGAGTCTGAATTAATAGGCTCTGAATGAAGGAGTCAGTAAACTCTTCAAAAAGGAGTTGATTTTACATATTCTTAAAGGATAAAGAGATGTTTGCTGTGTGAAAACAGTGAGTGTGTTGTTCTGGCCCCACTGGAAACAGATGGCACACTGAAACTGGGTAATGGGAAGGAAGTTTAATAAAGGAGTTATCTATGAAGTACATTTAGTAAGATATAATTCTGTAACACTGCGTTATCGAGAGGAGTGAGTTTATGTCACCAACTTTTCTAAAAGAAGAGGAAGGTGGAGAAAAAGGAACCTGGATAGCGAGAGCCACCTGATACATGCAGTGGACTTTGGTAGACGGTCAATGCCGAACCACAAAATCTAGGAGGAAAGGAGCCAAGGGAAGATATTACATGAAATCTCTCTCTCCCTGGCCTACGATCTATTGCTGGTGCCTCCACTGGATGAAACCACCTGGAAGCTAAAAGTAAAGGGATAATTATGATGTGGTCACAAGAAGGGTGGAGATTGGTTTAGAGTGAATATGGGGCATGGTATTTGGTACATATGCAGCAGAGTGGAGGAAAACACGCTATGGAAAGGATATAAAGAATAGACATCAATGATGAGAGTTGTCAAAGAGCTGCAAAGCTGCACAAGATAGCAGTGATGGAGAATTCTATCCTCTGTCACTTTAATACTACTTCATAGCTCCTCTTACCCATTTTACATGTTTAGCAAAATGGCTTTCTCAAAGGTAGTTTCATGAAAACTGAATGGGACAAATACGGTGACAACTGTGATTAGAGAAAATTATTTTTGGAATATTGGGATATTTTATCAGATGCCAGTGTCATCCACTACACTGCCATTTATTCATGGGCATATACTGAATAACCACTGTGTGTTTGCCATGGCTCCAGGCACCAAGGCAATAAAAGAGTTTCTTTCTTCAAGGAACTATCAGTTCAGAATGAAAGGACAAGCGAATCACTGATTACAATACATTATCACAATTGCATTGAAAATAGTAAGCATGAGATGCTATGAGAAAAAGAGAAGCACTCAATATTTTGCAAATATCATTTCATTTAACTCTCACTACTATTCTATTGACATGTTACATAGAAGTTAATAAGACTTAGAGAAGATAAGTAACTTACCCAAGCTCTAACCGCAAATAATTTTCGATACTGGGACTCACACTCCGACATGACTCTAAAGTCCATGCTCAAATCCCTGTTGTAAAATACCTCCCCTGTGTTAGACAACAAAGGCAGATAATTTGGCAATATCCAGAAAGCTAGGTTAAACTGTGATTGTGGATAGAGATAATATCCTGGTTCTTAAACAGGTCATAATGTTTTCCCCATGATGTAGTTGACGGCCTTCCAGTCCTATGGTCAGTTATTGACATTTTCTGGGGAAAAATTATGTCCAATTTAATTCAGGTTTTGCTAAAGATATATGGGCATATATTGAATTCTAGTGATATAGTTTCATAGCCCACTGCCTTTCTGCTATTCTGAGTCTTCATATTAGAAGTTATTTATGTTCCTGGCACATTCTATATTATCCACCATGACCATATAAATGTGCATAATCTTCCACTTACTAACCTCCGCTTTTACTAAGCAAAATAAAATAGAGATTGAAACCCTTTTCAAAGATAAGTTTCCCCATAAAATACACTAGAGTATTCTATAGCTGAGTATTGTGGGAAAGATTAAATCCACATTATTACTGAGAGTAAAGAGAGCTTGGAAAATTGCCAATGCTTAGTATGCCTCTCTTTAATTAACCATGAGAACATATTCTCATCATTTAGTCTTTGAGATCTAAAAATTAATAATAAGGAGTTGATATGATGTGCTTAAAACTCTGATAGAAAACATTTGCTTTAATGCTACTTGAGTTTTTTATCCTATAAATCAAAAGTAAGTTTATTATAGTAGAAACATATTAGATGTTGTGAAAAAGGAAGAATTCAAAATAAATCTTATTCAGTATTTACTGTGTGCTAGAAGAAACTTTTGAAATAGAATGATAAATCGGAAATTATTTAGAATTTTAAAAAGTACTCCTAGCATTTATTGTTTTTTCTGAATGTTCTAAATAATAAATCCAGTTTTCTTTTCTTCGTGCCTTATGGATAAGTCCTCAGAAGGAACAGATGATTTCAAAGAGAATATTTTTTTCTTGAAATATAGATCTTCTAATGTTGAATTTCTTATCATGTCTTCTAGCAACACTCTCTTTTTTTTTCAAGTTTGAGAATTTTCCTGGGTCAGAATCCAGGTATTCTGATTGCCTACTTTTCT
>PVKH010043226.1:0-10739 GCA_004027955.1 Chaetophractus vellerosus | reverse complement strand
GGGAGGGAGGAAAGAAAGAGAAAGAAGAAAGAAGGAAAGAAAGGAAGGAAGGAAAACAATTGGCAAAACTGCCACATAATAAAAACTGTACTCAATAAACTTGTAGATATGGCTAAGAAGATTTTATGGAAAAATAGTGAAAGTTCCAGTTGGATTATCTTAGCTGTACCTAATATGATGCTATGATAAAATTTAGCTATTTTTTTGCAAGAAGAATTTAGAGAAATACAGGAAAGCTAAATTTCTTAAGGTAGATAATAAAACTATTTTTCACCTCTTGTCTCTCTAGTCAGTAGAAGATTCTCAAATTTTAAAAATGGCTTCAGGTTACAGGACAGATCAAGGACATGGCTGTAAGAAACTTTTTAAAGTTCTCTGAAAGATTTAAGGTGTTACCCAGTAGACTCTTCCAGCCAGACCAAAGGGCTTTTCATAATTTTAGACAAAAAAGCTTTTAATAATTTTAAGAATGTTATATCAGCCTGATGCGAAGTCCAAACAAGAGAGAGGTCTGTTTCTAAAAAAAAGTGTACATGTAGCTTTGGGGGCTTGGGGTGGACTTGATTCTGCCCCATAGGGAATCCACAAAGTTTTGTGAATGCACTGCCAGATTTTCCTGTAAAGGCCTGAAACAGTTTAAAACAAAAGGAGGCCTCTGGGCCCTAACTTTCTAGGCATAGGAAATAGTCTTCAAGAGGGCATGCCCCAGAGCAGCACAAAACAATGGACTGAGGACCATTCCCAGGGTTTTGAATTCGGTCTTAATTAAAGAATATTCCCTGCTTTAGGAATAGGGCCCTTGGTAATATTTGCCTGGTTGGATTTTAGAATAATCATGAGCCAGCAACTGCTAAGTACTTCTGTTCTTCCTCATTGTGGCTGGGAGTGTCTATACTGTCAACTGTCCCCTCTCACTTTAATATGTTGGACATACGTGTATAAAGGAGAACGATATCTTGTTTTTTAATGCATAGGTCTTGGGATTAAGAGGAGCCACCCCTGAAGAGCTGCCTCTGAGGTGACTCATCTCTATCTGAAATTTACTTACAGGAAAAGATACTGTACTTCAAGCTTGACACCAGAATGGCATATGACTTTTGCAGGACAGAGAATGTATTTTGCAAGTTGGGAGGAAAGACTTGTTTTGTAACCAGAGGGCATACTGTCTGTGAGTTGCTTACAAAAACGGTCACAATAATTCCTTTCATTCTTTATATGTACATCCCTTTGTAATGTGATTTTGCCATTCTTTCCATCAAGAGGTGGAGTTTAGTTTTCCACCTCTTGAATCTGGGCTAAGCCATGTAATTTGCTTTGACCAACGGGACATGAGGAAATGTGACATAATTCAAGGCTGATAAAGAGCTTGTGCATTGGGACTTATCTCTTTTGCTGCCCGTGTCATCTTCAAACAAGGGCGTGGAGAGGCCTGAACTAGCCTGCTGGAGAGACCTCATGGAAGCAAACCAAGGTGTCCTATAGGACAACCTCACAACTGCCTGACATTGAGCAAGGCCATCCTGAATACAGCTGCAGGACTGAGGACCAGGAATGCCCAGCTGATCCCCACCCAGACTGATGATCCACTGCAACATGAACTAATAAATAACTGTGGTTTTAAGCCACTAAGTTTTAGAGTCATTTTTTTATGCAGCTAACTGGATAGAGTCTCTGTTTAAAAGACAATTTAAAGCTGGAGATCTCCATAAAATTATTTTTTTCATTAAATATTGTGACAAATAACTCCTCTTTTTCTTTTACTATGGTCTTCATGTCCTTAAGTACAATTTTTTCATCATCAACCTCAAGTAGTTCCATTAATACTCTACCTGCTTTTCTTCATTAATTTGAAAAAGCTAATGTTTTATATTGCATTTCCTTGCAAGGTGCCCTGGTAATTAAGGAGTTTTTGACCTGCTTAATTACTGGTTTGCATTTGACCTGTCACATCTTACAGGTTTCCCACTCTTCTTCCTGGAAATTTCATCTCCTATTTAGAAAGATTCCCTACTCCCTCGCCTCCCCAGAAGCTTTCTTTCTTTGCCTTTCAGCCATTTAGTGTTTATTTTCAAATGCCTGGTCTTTTGAGGCTGAGTTGAACATTTTTCTTGAGTTTCCAATAAGGTATTCTTAAACAGTCTCCAGGCTTCTTCATGGTTATTTACTTTTCAAACTATTTCTTTCATTTGTTCCCTATTAAAGCCCATCTTTTGTCATAGTTCCCTTTTCTAAAACTGAGTAAATTCATGATGGCTATTTCGGTTTTCCTTCTTGCCAGAATGTTGAGCTTAATCATATTGCAATGCCTGTTAAACAGGCGCCCTTGAGGGAAAAACCATCTCTCTTATGAACATCCCTACAGATGAACACTGCTCCTCTTTTGAGCTGGCTGACACCCAAGACTTGACTGTCCTACCAAAAGTCTATTCTTAAGGTACTGGGAAAATTGAGGTGGAAAGGAGGTAGAGAGAAAATTTTATTTTTTTCCCTTTTGCCCTTTTCTGATTAGTCCTTTCTCTGAGGATACACCCTTACAGCATTTATACCGCAGCTAATTAAGAGAATCAGCTTATCTATTACATTTGACTCAAGACTGTTGAGAGCAGGGTTCATGTTTTAGTCAACTTTATATCTCTTAGAGTGAACCCAGAACTTCAGAGGTATAAGGTAAATATTTGAATAAATGAACAATTAATGAATAATTTTTTTAATCCAAGCCCTGAGCTTGGCTAAGAACTCCTACAGTAGGGAAGACTGATTATTGTACCAGATAAATGGGCCCTTGGGAATGAACCATCTCTCCTTTTTAGTGTCCTAGCTGTTAAAGCAATTGCCATGCAATGGCTTGGCTTAACAAAAGGAATTTATTGGTTCCTGGTTTCAGAGGCTAGGAGGCATACTTCCTTTTGACAGAACAGCAATTTTTGGGGTGTCTTGGCTTTTCTATTACATGGCAATTCACATAGTGGCATCTTCTCCTTTCTCTTCCAGGTTCCATTGACTTCCAGCTTTTTCTGCTCCCTGTGGCTTCTCTTTCTGTGTCTAATTTCCTTTGCTTATAAAGACTTCAGCCATATTGGACTAAGGCCCACACTCATTCAGTTTGGGTACACCTTAACTAATAACATCTTCAAACGTTCTATTTATAAATGGATTCATACCCTCAGGACCAGTGGTTGGACCTGAACATTCCTTTTGTCAGGGACATGATTCAATCCCCAACACTTTCTATGAGTGTCTATTTTTGTTCTCCTACATTATTATGTCTCCTTGAAAGTAAAAGCAGGTTAAAAGAACTATAAATAATACAATATCTCCCCCCCACACCCCCATCCAACCTGTACATAAAGCTATCATGTATATCCCAAAAGGAGCTTGGGGGAAGCAGATGTGGCTTAAGCAATTGAGCTTCTGCCTACCACATGGGAGGTCCTGGGTTCGGTTCCCGGTGCCTCCTGGAGAAGGTGAGCTGGCTCAGCAGGCAGGCATGGTGAGCTGATGCAATAAGATAATGAAATAAAAGAGACACAAAGAGGAAAGACAAGAGAGACACAACAAACCAGGGAGCTGAGTTGGCTCAGGTGACTGAGCACCTCTTTTCCACATGGGAGGTCCCAGGTTTGGTTCCTGATGCCTACTAAAGAGAAGAGGAGCAGACACAAAGATCACACAGCAAAAGGACACAGAGAGCAGACAGTGACTACAAAACAATGAGGAGGAGGGGAATAAATAAGTAAAATAAATCTTTAATTAAAAAAGGAGCTTGGGGCTACAGTACTTGGTTTTTCTCAAGAAATTCCTAAAGTGAAAAGGGAAATTCTGGAAGATAGCAGAAATATATTTGTTTAATCTTTCTGACTCCCCCATTAAACTCAACAATTAATCTTTCTGACTCCCCTATTAAACTAGAAAAACCAAAGACCACACACAAACCTATACGGAAAGGCATCCCTGAGTGGGGATAAATCATCACCAATTACAATTCCTGGCATCCATATTTGTGTGAGAGGAGCAGAGGGAATGCAACTGGACTTGTATTAATGCTGAGATAAAACCAGAGAGATGGCAATCTGAGAGGTAATTGGAATGACATTGCTGGCTTTGAAGATGGAAGAATGGGACCATGAGCCAAATAATGTGGGCAGCTTTTAGAAGCTGGACAAGGCAAGGAAACAGATTCTCCTTTATAGCCTCCAAAAGGGGTACAGCCCTGTGGGCACCTTAATTTTAGTTCAGTGAGACCCATTTCAGGTTTCTGACTTCCAGACATGTTATAAGCCATTAAGATCATGGTAATTCATTACAGCAGTGTGGCAGTTTGAAATTGTTTATGAATCCCCAAAAGAGAGATTATGTTTGTAAATTAATCTATTCCTCTGGGTGTGACGCCCTTTGAATACATTAGATTCAGCTAACATGTCTTTGATTAAATTACCTTTTAAGATTGGGGCTTTGATTCATCCACATCAGTAGGGCGTGACTCAGGGTTGAGTCCCTGCCCCTTGTCAGCTGATATAAATGGGCACTCACTCAAGAAGACACAGGAGGAAAGAGAACTTGGTCATTCTGGTCCTGCCATGTGACAGAAAGGAGAAGGCTCAAATAGCTAAAGCCCCTGGAAGAGAGATGAGCTGTTCACCTGATAATTTGAAGCTGAAGAGAACAGAGCAGCTAAGCAGCTGGTAAGACCTGGAAAGAAATGAGCCCTATGCCAGGCTGATATAGAAAACCCTGAGAGATGAACCCTATGCAAGCCTACAGCTAAGATCGGAAGAAGCTGGGCCCACAGAGCCTTAAGAGGGAGAAGGAATGTGAGAACAGGCAGAGATCACCCCCCCATTCTGCTTCAACACGTGGCAACTGACTTTGATGAGAAAGAAGCCTTCAGTTGGACTCTTTAGGGCCTTGTAACTAAGCTTTTACCTCAAATAAATACCCTTTATAAAAACCAACAGACTTCTGGTACTTTGCATCAGCACACAATTTCCTGACTAATACAAGCAGCCACAGAAAACGAACATAGTGTAGCAGTTTGGCATTGTTTATGAACTCCAAAAATAGATATTGGATTATGTTTGTAAACTGGTCTGTTCATCTGGGCATGTTCCCCTTTGATTATATTAAGTTCAGCGGTTTCACCTTTACTTGATTAAATTAAATTTAGGGCTTTGGTTCAGCCACGTTAATAAGATGTTGAGATCCCACCCCTTTGGTGGGCAGTGACTCACAGAGAAAATGACACGGCAGAGGAGAGAGTTTGAGTTTTGATGCTGGAGCCCTGGGGACAGAGCCAAGCAGTTCACCTGATAGTCTGCAGCTGAAGAGACCAGAGCCTTGAACAGCTGAGAAAACCCAGAAAGAAATGAGCCCCAGGGAGAGAGACAAGCCTTATGCTAGCCCACAGCTGAGAATGGAAGGAGCTGGGACTGAGCCTTAGGAGGAAGAGGAAGGTTGAACCCTCACAGAAACCGGCAGCCATCTTGCTCCATCATGTGGCAACTGACTTTGGTGAAGGAAGTAATTTATGCTTTATGCCCTGTGACAGTAAGCTTCTACCCCAAATAAATATTCTTCATGAAAGCTAACAAATTTCTGATACTTTGCATCATCACTTCTTTGGCTGACTAATACACATAGTAATAATTCAAAATTAAACAAAGTAATTAAGGAAATGATAGATCCTATGAAAGATAATATGTTGACCCAATTATATGCTGTTTATAAGAGCCTCATTTTAAATGCAAAGAAACAAGTAGGTTGAGAGTGGAAGAGTAGAAAAAATATTCCATTGAAGAAGGAACTAAAATAGAGATGTGGGAGCTATATTAATAACAGATAAAATAGACTGTAAGTCAGAAACTGTTACAAAGGGCCAAAAGGACACTATATACTGAGAAAAGGGTCATTTCAACAAGAAAAAATAACAATTATAAATATATATGTACTAAGAGCAGAGAACCCAAATATATGAAGCAAATATTGACAGATTTGAAGATATAAATAAGCAGGTCTACATTAATAGTAGGAGACTTCAATATACTGCTTTCAATAATGGATAGAACACATAGGCAGAAGAGCAATAAGGAAATAGAAGACTTGAATATTTCTATAAACCAGCTAAACTTAACAGACATAAATAGAACATTTCATGTAACAACAGCAGAATAAACATTTTTCTGTAGTGTACATGGTCATTCTCCAAGATAGACCATATGTTCAGTCACAAAATGAGTGTAAATGAATTTTATAATATTCATGTGAAACAATATATCTTCTCCAACCACAAAGGAATGAAGCTATAAATCAATAACAAACGTAGAAGTGGGAAACTCACAAATATGTGGAGATTAAACAGCACATTCTTAAACAACTAATATGTCAAAGAAGAAATCGCAAAGGAAATTAGGAAACATCTTGAGGTGCATGAAAATGAGAACACAATGTACCAAAACTTATGGGATGCAGCAAAGGCAGTGCTTAGAGGGAAATGTATAGCTCTAAATTCTTACAATAAAAAAGAAGATATCAAATTAGATATCTAACCTCACACCTGAAGTAACCGAAAAAAGGAAAGCAAACTAAATCCAAAGTAAGCAGAAGCAATGAAATAACAGATTAGACTGGAGATAAATAAAATAGAAAATTAAAAATGATTAAGAATAAACAAACCAAAAAAATGGTTCTTTGAAAAATTCTATAATGTTGCTGAACCTTTAGCTAGACTGGCAAAGAAAAAAAAGAACACGAATAACTAAAATCAGAAATGGAAAGGGTACATTAGTACTAGCCAAACAGAAATAAAAAGGATTATAAGAGGATACTGTGAAAATTTCTATGAAATAAATTATACATCCTCAATTAAATGGGACAAATTCATAGAAAAACACAAATTACCTTCATGAACTCAAGAAGATATAGACGATCTCAACAGGCCAATAACAAGTAAAGATATTGAATCAGTAATCAAAAACCTCCCAAGAAATAAAAGCCAAGGACCAGATAACCTTACTGGTGAATTTTTCAAACATTTAAAGAAAAATTAACACAAATACTGCTCAAACTCTTGCAAACAATTGAAGAGTAAGGAATACTTCCTAACACATAGTATGAGGCCAGCATCACCCTAATATGAAAGCCAGATAAAGATGACACAAAAAAGACAATTACAGGACAATATGCCTCAAGAATATAGATGCAAAATAACTCAAAAAAATATAGCAAACTAACTCCAACAGCACATTAATATATATTAAGTAGGATTTATCCCAGGGATATAAGTGTGATTCAACATAAGAAAACCAATTAATGTAATACACTACAATAACAGAATAAAGGCATTTGCTAATATCCCGCACCCTTTCTTGGTAATATTACTAAAAAAATATGAAGAGAATGAATCATCCTTTACATGATAAAGGGCATATATGAACAACCCACAGCTAGCAGCATACTCAAGTTTGAAGGATTGGAAATTTCCCTCCAAGATCAGGAGCAAGATAAAAATGCCCTCTGTCATCTGTGATATTCAACATTGTTCTTGATCTTCTAGTTAGAGCTATTAGGCAAGAAAAAAATAAAGTCATCAAAATTGGAAAGAAATATAATTTTTCACTATTTGTACATGGCATGATCTTATATTTAGAAAGTCCTGAAAGATCCACAACAAAGCTAGTAGAGCTAATAAATTCAGCAGAGTGGTGGGGTACAAGATCATAAACAAAGTTAATGTTGTTTCTATACACTAGTAATGACTAATCTGAAGATGAAATCAGGAACAAATTCCTTTTACAATAGCAACTAAAAGAATCAAAAATCTAGGAATAAGTTTAACCAAGAATGTAAAAGACTTGTATATGAAAACTACAGAAAATTGATGAAAGAAATTAAAGATGACCTAAATAAATCAAAAGACATTCTGCATTCATGGAGTGGAAGACCAAATATTATTAAGAAGTCAATTCTACCCAAGTGATTCAAAGATTCAGTATAATCTCAATTGAAATTCAAACAGCCTTCTTTGCAGAAATGGAAAATCCAATAACCAAATTTATGTGGAAGTCTAAGGGGCCCTAAATAGCAAAAAAAAATCTTGGAAAAAAAAGAACAAATTTGGAAAATTCACACTTCCCAAATTAAAAACCTAATACACAGCTACAGTAATCAAAGCAGCATGTTTCGGCACAGGGACGGACATATAGACCAATGGAATTGAAGTGAAAATTCAGAAATAAACCATCACATCTATGGAAATTGACTTTTGACAAGATTGCCAAGTCCACTCAATTAGAAAGAATAGTCTTTCCAACAAATGGTGCTGGGAAAACTAGATATTCATATGAAAAAGAATGAAGGTGTACCTTTACCTCAGACCATATATAAAAATTGATTTAAAATGGCTGAAAGACTTAACTAAAAGAACCCAAACTATGAAACTCCTAGAAGAAATTACAGGGAAGTATCTTCATGACCTTGTGGTGGTCAACAGTTTCTTAGACTTTATACCAAAAGCACAATAAATAAAGAAAAAAATAAATAATTTGGACTTCATCCAAATTAAAACCTTCTGTGTTTCAAAGGGCTCTCAAGGAAGTAAAAAGATAATGTACAGAATGGGAGAAAATATTTGGAAACCATCTATCTGACAAGGATATATTATCCAGCATATATAAAGAAATCAACAACAAGAAGACAAGGAACCCAATTAAAAATGGCCATAAGCTGTAAATAGACATTTTTCCAAAGAAGATATATCACTGGTCAATAAGCATATGAAAAGATGCTCGATATATTAGCCATTAAGGAAATCCAAATTAATGAGATAGCATTTTATTCCCACTAGAGTGGCTATGATTTTAAAAACGGAAAATAATAACATTTGGAGAGGATATGGAGAAATAGGAACCTTCATTCATTTTT
Source organism: Chaetophractus vellerosus (assembly GCA_004027955.1). Taxonomy (NCBI): domain Eukaryota; kingdom Metazoa; phylum Chordata; class Mammalia; order Cingulata; family Chlamyphoridae; genus Chaetophractus; species Chaetophractus vellerosus. The sequence continues at coordinate 1,823 of PVKH010043226.1, read as the reverse complement.
GGCGGGAATGTAAAATGGTGGTTCTTCAGAATGTTCAGAATAGAATTACCATATCACTTGGCAATTTCATCATTCGAGTCTCTGGGTCTTCACATTACCTTCTCCTATATGTGGCTTTCCCCTTGTCTGTCCCCAAACATGTGAGTGTATTTAGAGTCACCTGAATAATCCAGATAAGATCTTCCTCTCAAGATCCCTAACTTAATCACACTTTTGTGCCCTATAAAATAATATTCACAGGTTCTGGGAATTTGGATGTGGACATCTATTTTTGGGGACTACTGTTCAGCTTGCTACCCCATTTAAAGTTGGTGCTCCTGGCAGAAGTACCTACTGAGGAGCTTAGCCAAATGCATTTGAGGATTCTTTAAATCTAGAGGCATCACCTGCAGAAGCAGAAGAAAGGGCAACAGAATTATTCAGGGAACTGCTGGAAAAAATATTTGTCACCTACCCCTTTAGGCTGCGACAATCCTTGATTCAGAAAGTGTTGTTGTTTTAAACTTCTACGGCCAGGGCCAAGGTCCATTGAAAGCATGCTACAACAAAGAACTGAATTCTAAGAACATGGTTTCTTTACCTTTGATTGGCTACATGATTTCAAGGTGTCCCATCCTTCTGGACCACATCCCTGACTCATTCCAGATGCTGGAAGTACTATTTAGACTGTTGACTTTGTCATTTTTATTTTATTTTATTTTTAATTGCAAAGTTAAGACATGCACTGTTACAAATTTAAATGTTGAGGATTTATGCAAGTAAAAGAAGAAAAATCTCTATCTCCTTTACCTCTACTGTGCCCCTATCAGATCAATCTTACTCTCCAGGTGTAACCATTCTTATTAGTTTGGGATTGGTCTTTCTATACTTTTTAAAGTTTATGTCAGCATATATGACCAAAATAAATTCATGCCATACATATTCTGCAACTTTTTTTCAGCTTTAACTTTTTTTTTAAAACCTTTATTAATTACTCTGCCTGATTTTCTAGGAAAAATATTATCCTGAATATTAAATTATTAAATTACTGCTGCTATTAACATCCATCTATTGCAACAATCCAGAAGAGAAATGACAGTGGGCTGTGAGAATTTACCAAATAATGGAAAGCCAGATGCTTACTGAGATTCAAACACCCAATCAACAATATTCTTTGAAACACCTTTGTATTTTGATAGTTATATAAGTGAACGATACAGGGGTATCGCTTCTATGGCTTTCTGCTTACTATTTAATAAGATGAGTACATTTCCTTTGCCTTTGCTTTGATAAGAAGCAGTCATTTTCATTTACTATTCTTCCAATTTAAAATGCTCCATTAGGAAAGCGGATGTGGCTCAAGCACTTAGGCGCCCGTCTACCAGGCTCATTTCCCAGGGCCTCCTGGTGAAAGTGAGCTGGCCCATGTGTCAAGTTGACCCACATGGCAAGCTGGCCCACATGGCGAGCTGGCCTGCATGGAGAGCTGGCGCAACAAAAAGAGACAAAGAGGAAAGACAATGAGAGACACAACAAACCAGGGAGCTGAGGTGGTTCAAGCGATTGAGTACCTCTCTCCTACTCTGGAAGGTCCCAGATCGATTCCCTGTGTCTCCTAATGAGAAGACAAGCAGACACAGGGAACACACAGTGAATGGACACAGAGAGCAAGACAGTGAGCACAAAAACAGAGGGGGGGGGGATAAATAAATAAAATAACTTTTAAAAAATGCTCCATTATAGCATTTTGTAGTTATTAAGAGAAAATCTGGAGAGTGGATGTGCATCTGCTTCCCACATGGGAGGTCTTGGGTTCGGTCCTCGGTGCCTCCTAAAAACAAAAA
>PVKH010043225.1:0-10743 GCA_004027955.1 Chaetophractus vellerosus | reverse complement strand
GGCACGTCGCCGCAGCGGGGGAGACAGAGCAGACACAGAAGAACACAAAAAATGAACACAGCAAGAGCAAGCAGAAAGGGGGGGGGATATGTAACAAAAAAAAGATTAAAAAAAAGAATTATAAAATAAAAGCAAGTGAATTACCCAGGAAATAAGAAAATGTGAGAAAAAGTGATAAATATAGAGGTTCAATGAAAGACCTTAAAAATATGACCATAGGAGTTAGAGAAAGACTCCAGTGTAATAACAGGAAGAAATTTGCAAAGAAATGATTAATATATTTTCCAAGAGATAAATAAGGACACAGATAATCAGATTGAAAGACCTTTAGTTTGGCAATATGTATTTTAAAAAACTCATAGCTATAAACATATCACAATGTGTTTTCAGGAAAGGTATCATAATTAAAAGTCTATTCTATCATAGAGAGAGGGGAAAATGTCATGTAAGAAAAAACAACAAATATCAACTTGGCATTGGATTGCTTATCAATAATTTAAAATACTAGTATTATTCTTTCAAATTATGAGATTAAATTGGCTTTTAGGCTGGAATAATATTGTCACACAAATCAAATTTGGGTGCAGAATAAATATTTTCTTAAAAGTAAAGGTTTAGAAATTTAAAAATATCAGTGCCTTTTTAAAGGAAGTTAAAAAAAAGAATGTGAGCTAGTAATCCAATAAGGAAGGAGCCAGTGGTTTTAGAAATAAGTGGAGTCGATCCAAAAAGCAGTGATAGGTGGTAAGTTTTTAATACCTATGTTATTTATTTTGTCCTGAAAGGAAACATGAGGTTTCTGGATCAGAGATAAAACTTATAGCAATAATAATGCTGATTGCCCATGTCCTAATCCCTCTGGGAAGACACAATAATAGCAGATGCCAGCTGAATATACAGGGTTTCAGTACTGAAGGAGAGGAACATCAAAATTATGAGTCTGGGATCTCATAAAGGACTTTTAGGACTTCCCTCCTCCCCTTCTGAGATAGGGAGTGGATTCTTACCTTTTTAATGCAAGAACATTCCCTCTGGGAAGAGAATCCATACAGTGGAAACCTTTGAGTGGGAGAGACGCCTCCAACACACAGGAGAAAAGTGGCTCCAAGTCTATCACATTTAGAATATGAGGAGCAGATAGTTCTGGGAAAAATGAGATATCCTGTACCTTTGCAATGTGCAGAAAGCACTGACCATTCAGAAATAGGGAAAAAATCTATATTTTCTTCCCCAAAAGGGACATCCCTTCTTAACAGTTTATAGCAGGCCTGGTTAGCATATAATCTGGATTTTAGGCACAGATCAATGGTGTCCAATAGGATAGTCCTTGAGAAATTAGAGAATAGCAATGAGATCTAGGAAATATCTGAAAACACAATAAGAGAAATAGGTGGTGCATAAAAAGATAATTAACTCAAGCATGAGGGTAGAGACATTGTACTTCAAATTTCCTGGTCATTTTAATGTTAAATTATAGAAGAGGAAATTTTATTCTAGCACTTCCCATTTCAGGAAAGCAAAATGTTCACATCTTTGTCATAATAAGTGGTTCTTGGGATTTTTATGTTCAAAATAAACCCACAGACAAATCTAATAAGACCAAAAATAAAACTTCGATTAATATATTTCCGTTCCTTGAATGTAAAAATTAGTTGGAATACAATCTAAGTCAGTATGAATTTCTTTTTCTTTATCTTAAGCAGTTGATTCTTTTGATAGATTCATTATCTATAGAAGACAAAATACAAGAGGGAGATTTAGGCTTATTATCAAAGGAATTTAACATATTACTCTGGACTCAGGTTTTATTGTTAATATTTAACTTTAACATTAATGCATTTTCAAGAGTTTAGCTGGGTTGCCAGATGTCAAAAGTGTCTAATTAAGACAACTAGTCAAATTGAAAATAACAGTCAAGCCTTTAATCGCTGCGTTAGTATAAGCAAAAAGTTAATCTAGAGCAGAGATTCTTAACCTTTTTTGCTCCACAGACCCCTTTGCCAGTCAGGTGAAAGCTACAGACTCTTTAGTAAGTCCACACTGTACTGTGTATTATTTAATAAATATATCACACCCGCACCAACACACCCCCACAAGAATAATGTTTTGTTGAATTTCAATTCAAGCTCGGAGACCCCTTTTTTAGAACCCCTGATCTAGAGAAAAATGCCAGCTCTCCCTGTTCCATTTCTTCCCATAGAATCACCCTGCTGCGAGAGGTCAGATGGGTCACCTTAGATGTGGGGGATGTCTCACTGCCAAGCGAGCCTGAAATAAAAAAAAAACTCTTGCATTTTTATAAACCCAGGGGCTGAAAGGAAGACCAGAAAATTAGTACTGAAAGAGTGGTAAATACTGACTTAGAGTGGAGAAAGTGATTTCAAGGGCTCCCTTTCCTCACCCCAAAACCCCTACCCCCCAACCGCCGCATAAGGAGTTTCAACTGACACACCTGAGGAAGGCGTTCACCTACAAATGTGAATATGTATAAAAGCTGACCAAGGAATCCTACTGACAGTGCACCAAGTCCATTGTGCGGAGGGTGGAGCAACTTGCTACATGATGAATCCTGGGAATACAGGCTGAGGCACAACAGAAATCTTCAGCAAATGACCACTTCATTATTTTCATAGTTAAAAGAATCCAAAAGAGCAGAGGAAGAGATCCCATTGTGGCTGTTTCTCTGGGGAGAGCAATAGCTTATATAGTTGGTGGATGGTAGATTCAGACACTTCACTTCGTGTCAGAGAAGAGAGACAAATCTATACTATTTGAGTGTGATGTTTTTCCATTTTGGGGGCAGGAGGACTTGCCACTGAATATTCCAACCTTGATTAGCATCTGGGGAGCTTGTTCCTGATTTCCTGGTTTAAAGCCTGGCCTGGTCTTTTCATTAAACTTTACATCTCCCCTGGCTTGTAGAATGAAGTAGACTGAAACATCATCACACAATAGAAGATAAGGCTGGGGTAGGTGAGGGCAGAGCAATGGTCACTAAGCATGTATTCGTGACTTTTCCACCTGAGAGGGCAGCTTTTCCCCCTGATAACTGTCAGGGAAAGCCTTTGCAATTGTCTGTTCTGGACTGAAAGGTTACATAGGATTTTGCCAGAAGCAGGACCCCTCACGTATATTTTAGAATGTTTTAACGAAGTGATTGGAAAACTTTGGTTTGCTTGAGAGAACATAGGGATCTCTTTTTGGCTTTAGACATTTATTTAATAATAAAATTTATAGATCCTGGACCTCAGAAGATTTTAGAGTATGAAATAAATAAGCAAATATGTTTCAAATGTCTGTCATGACAGAGTTGATATATTTTCTCTACCCTATAACTTGCATTTTTTAATTGTTCCACATTGTTGGTGCCTGTGGCAATAACGTTTTAAACATCAGCTTGTAAATGACTTTGGAAATTAGTTGAGGTTAATTCTCTGCCTCATTGGTCCCCCAAAGTGGACAAACAGTAATTGATTTTGATGGCATTCTCAAAGTACCTTACCCTATTGAATAATGGAGTAGCACACACAGAGACATCCACTGGATAAAGGAACAATTAAGCGGGTATCAATGAGATATCATTAAGAGCTTATGCTTGTGCACCTACTCAATCTCTGCCTACCCTTAGCACTTGTATGGCTTTAGGGAAATTACAAATTCTAAAATGTCAAAATGGTTTATATGTTGTACCAACATTGTTTCATTTAAATAAAATATCCTGAGATAGCACTAATGTCCATTTCAGTACATATAAATACAGTAAATAAAGCACTTGCAGGTTTGCCCATTACTCATAAACACAGAGAGAAAAGGGTCGTGAGTGACTCAGTGGGGGACTATCATCAAGTATATCTTGAGCAAATGGTATAAAAGTCAGTCAGGTACATGCTCACTGATGACCTGTCAGGATTTTATTGATTTTTTACAAGGAAAAAAATACTGCTTTCACTTTTTAATGAATTTCTGTATTCTCCCACAAACTAATCACTTATTTTTGAAGTTTTTAACCTTTATTTATTGCGTAGTGTTTTAGTTTCATTGGCTGCTAAGCAAATAGCATGCAAAGGGACAGCCCAAACAATAGGAATTTAATGGCTCATGGTTTTGAGGCTGGGAAAACTTCAAATCAAGGCATCATCAAGGCAAAACTTCCTCCCAAAGACTGTGGCATTCTGGGACTGGCTGCCAGCAATTCATGTTTCTTGGCTCCTCTGTCACATGGCAATGAACAGGCAGCCTCTCCATTCTGTTCTGCCTGCCATTGAATTTCACTTTCTTGTTGCTTGAGGCTTTCTCTCTATCTGTCTGAATTTTACTCAGCTTACAAAGGACTCCAGTAATAGGATTAAGACCTATCCTGATTGCGTTGGGACCACCTTAACTGAAATAACCTTCATCAAAAGCTTCTATTTGTGATGAGTTCACACCTACAGGAATGGATTAAGTTTAAGAACATGTTTTTTTCCTGTGGTACATACAGCTCCAAAACATAACACATAGAACATACATTTAAAAATCTAACCCGGAATCTTAGGGTAAATAAATCCTGGTAACTATTAAACGTGCAGGTTGGGAGTGGAAGTGGCTCAAACCACTGGGCACCTCCCTCCCACATGGGAGGCCCAGGATTGGTTCCTGGTGCCTCCTAAAAGAAACACAAGCACACAACGAACAGATAGTGAGCACAAAACAATGGAGAGGGGGGAGAAATAAATAAAAATAAACCTTTTTAAAAGTGCAAGCTACAAGATTATATGCAAATAGTAGTTGTGTTTCTATGCACCAACACAGAATAATCTGAGAGAAATTTTTTTAAAAATTCAATTTACAATAAGTTCTAAAATAATAAAATACCTAGGAGTGAATTTAACCAAGGAAGAGAAGGGAGTGTACTCTGAAAACATACTACAATACACACTGCTGAAAGAAATTAGAAAAGACCTAAATAAATAGTAAGGCATTCATGAATAGGAAGACTTAATACCATTAACATGTCAGTACTACCCAAAGTGATGTACAGAATCAACACAATACCAAAATCCAAGTAACTTTTTTTGCAGAAATGGAAAAGCCAATCCTCAAAATCCTATGGAATTGCAAGGGGCCCTGAATAGCCAAATTAATATTGCAAAGTAAGAAAAAAGTTTGAGGTCTCACATTTCCCAGTTTCAGAATTTATTACAAAGAAACAGTAATCAAAACAGTATCATGCTGGCATAATGATATTATTGAACAATGGAATAGAATTGAGAATTCATAAATAAGCCCCTACATCTAGAGCCAAATGATTTTTAACAAGAGTGCTGAGAATGTTAATTCGGACTGAACAGTTTTTTTGACAAATGGTGCTTGGAAAATTGTCTATCCATTTGCAAAAGAATGCAGTTGGACCCCTACCTTATATCATTTACAATCATTAGCTCTAAATGGATCAGTCACCTAAATATAAGAGCTAAACCCATAAAAATCAAAGAAGTAAATATGGGGGGGGGGCAGGTAGAGACCTTCACAGCCTTGGATTTGTTAGTGATTTCTTAGATAAGACATCAAAAGCATGCCCTCCAAAGAAAAAAATATAGATAAAATGTACTTCATAAAAATTAAAAAAATTTGTATGTCCTGTATGTCAAAGGATACTATCAGGAGGATGACAAGACATCCTACAGAGTGGTAAAGAATAATTGCTAACCATATATCTTTATCATATATATGGTTTATTATCTGGAATATATTAAATACTACTACAAATTTAAAAAACCCAAATAACCCAAATAAAATGAGCAAAGTACTCGAATCAACATATCTCCAAAGAAGATATATAAATGGCCAATAAGCATATGAAAAGATGCTAAACATCATTGGTCATCAGGGAAATGCAAATTAAAACCACAGTGAGATACCAATGTACACCCATTAGGATGCCCATTATTTAAAAGCAAACAGAAAATAATAAATGTTGGTGCAGTGACTGTGAAATCAGTGTTTTTTTTTGTTCCTCAGAAATTTGAAAATGGAATAATCATATGACCCAATAATCTCACTTCTTGGTATATACCCCAAAGAATTGAAAGCAGGGACTCAAACTGATATTTATATACCTATGTTTATGGCAGCATTATTCACAATAGACAAAAGGTAGAAGCAGCCCTGTTCATCGAAAGATGAATGGATAAATAAAATGTGTTATATACATATGTGACAGTTTGAGATTACTTTGTGAATCCTAAAAAAGAGAAAAATTATATTTGTAAACTTGTCTGCTCCTCTGGGTTTGATACCTTTGATTGTATTAAATTCAAAGATTTTAAATTTACTTAATGAAATTAATTTGGCGCTTTGATTCGACCACGTCAGTAGGGCATGACTCAGGGTTGAATATCCTCCCCCTTGGTGGGCTGATATAAACAGACTGTCACTCAAGAACTTGGTCATTTTGGTCATGCCATGTGACAGAGAGGAGAAGTCTCAAACAGCTAAAGGCCCAGGAAGAGAGATGAGCCATTTGCTTGATAGTTTGCAACCAAAGAGAACAGTGAAGCTGAGCAGCTGAGAAGGCCTAAGACACCAGGCAGAGATCGCCCGCCATCTTGCTTCAACATGTGGAAACAGACTTTGGTGAGAAAGCAGCCTTGAGTTGGATTCTTTAGGGCCCTGTAACTGTAAAGTTTTACCCCAAATAAATATGCTTTATAAAAGCCAACAGATTTCTGGTACTTTGCATCAGCACCCCTTTGGCTAACTAATAAATCATACAATGAAATATTTTTCATCAGTAAAAAGAAACAAAGTTCTGAAGCATGCTACAACATGGATGAAATTTGAAAAAATCATGCTGAGTGAAATAAGCCAGACATAAAAGACAAATATCATATGATATTGCTTATTTGATATACTAGAAGCCAATTTTCTAGAGACAGATATTAGATTTTAGCTTCTCTGGGACTGGGTAGAGTGGGAAGAGGAAGAGGAAATCATTACATAATGGGTACAGAGTTTTTCTTTGAGTCATTGAAACATTTAGAGTAATGGATATTGGTAATATTAGCACAGTATTGTGAATGGTGGTTCATGTTACTGAATTGTACTCTTGAAAAAGGTTAAATTTTTGAGTTGTATATGTTTTAGTAAAATATATTGTGGATGTAACTTTGGGTTTTTGGAAGAACTTGTAACACTGATATAAAGAAAGTGATTGCCAGGGGTTCAGAAGGGAGCAGGGCAAATGAATGGGTGGAAAAGTGCATATTTGGAGTGGTGAGATTCTTCTATATAATAAATGCAATAATGGACACATAACATTACACATTTGTTGAGGCCTATGGAACTGTACAGTACCAAGCAAAAACCATAATGTAAACTATAGACTTTGGTTAGTAGCCATGCTTCAATATTGTTTCATCAATTGTAACAAGTGTATTACACTAATCTAAGAGGTCAATAATAGAGGTAACTATGTGTGTAGGTGTGTGCGTGGGGGTTTATGTGGGAATTCCTTATACTCTTGGTGTAATTTTCCTGTAAATGTAAACCTAAAACTTCTCTGAAAACAGTTAAAGAAAATTTGGATAGCAAGGAGAGGAGTAAATTTTCCTTAGGTTGTATCTCAGAACAAGGATATTTCTGTATCCTTGAATCTTTTTCAAGAATGTATTCATGTCACCTGTGAAACTAAAATTTATATGTATATTTTTAAAGTATATAGAATTAACATGTGACCCAGCAACTTTGTAAATGTTCTAAAAACCACTGAATTGTTATACTTTGAACTAGCAAACTTTATGACATATGAATTATATATCAGTATAGCTGTAAAAATAGTAAAAATGTAACATATATTATATATATATATATATATATATATATATATATATATATATATATACACACCAAAATAGGTGTTATAGTTAGTTTATTGAAGTAATGAATGTAACACAGCTCATCATCATCAAGGTAGACCTTCATGCTGGGTTAATTGAAAAGGATATAGCCAATCTTGAATCCAATATGGGCAATTGTGGTAGGTAGGATAATCACCCTGCAAATAATGTCCACATTCTAATCTCTGGACCTTGTGAATATGTTGCCTTACATGGCAAAATAGAGTTTGCAGATATGATTAACTTGAGGGTCTTGAGATGAGAAAATTTTCCTGGATTATCCAGGTGTGTCCAATGCAATCACAAAGATGGTCAGAGTCAGAGAAAGATTGGAAGAGGCTATGCTTCTGGCTTTGAAGACAGAGGAAATAGCCATGAGCCAAGGAATGCAGGCAGCCACTAGAAGCTAGAAAAAGAAGGAAATACATTCTCCCCTAGATTCTTTAGGTGGAATGTAGCTCTGTTTACACCTTACTTTATTTCTATTTTCACTTTAGCCCATTTTAGCCTTCTGACCCTGAAAGCTATAAGAAAAGAAATGTGTTGATGAAGGCCATTAAATTTATGGTAGATTGTTGTAGCAGCAATAGGAAACTAATATAGACACTTGACAATGAAAAATTCTATGATAGATTTAGTGACTGAGGACAAAGTAATAATGAACAATTGTTGAGTGATTACTATCTGTTGAGCAGTATGCCAAATTTTATACCTAACTTAATAATTACATAAATTTTTAGATTTATTATGTCCATTATACAGATGTCAAAACAAAGAGTTTGCGAGTTTATATAACTTCTGTTAATGTCCTAATGCTAGAGCTAGATTTCTAACATAGGGAATCAGATATCAGAGGGTATTTATAGCCACTAAAATACACTGCCCCCCATCCATAAAAGATTTTAAAGGAGGGTAGGACTCTGAGATAATTTATGTATTCCAATGGATCCCTAATAGGCATGGGAAAGAATTAAACTTAACTCCATTTTAATATTCCAAAAATAGTGAAAAAATACGTAAAAAAATTATTAAGAGTCTTTTCTTCCCATGATATTATAAAGAATGGGGATTATGAAAGCTTCAAATGAAAAAGAACATATATTATTCCTGTCTCTAGGGTATTTACACTCTGTTTGAAAATAGTACAATCTGGAGCATTCAGATGAAACTTACTGTCATTAATTAGAATATTTCCAAGGACTAGTATTTCTAAATTACAATTTAATAATTGGGGGATTGGGGCTAAAGGGATGACATGTCTTGCAGAACTTCCAAACAATGAGGGGGGATATTAAGTAGAATTTGGGGTCCATCATAAGTCCTCAAATCTCCTCTGCCTGGGAGGTTTATTGAAATGTGTCCTTGCTTCTTTGAATCTCCATTTAAACGTTTCCCTCCTGAATCTTTCATATGGTGAGAGATTGTGTATGTTAAGTGGCAAAACTGTTAGAGCAAAACTTACCTATGAATAATTCAAGACACGGAATGTTTCAGAGCATCAGTTGCCTCGTTGGTTAAATTGGAGATAAAAATGCTCACTTCTTATAGGTAGTTTGTGGTTTAAATGAAGTAATGGCCATCACGCACCTAGGATAGTACCAGAAGTTCAATAAATAGAGACACATCTATTCTGCCTTTTATATTTTTAAAAGTAATCATTAGTATAAGCTCCAATTTCACCTCAGTTAATGGGGCTTGTGTAATATATTTTAAGTCCTATTTCTGATAGTCTCACCAACCAAATTTGCCTGATTAAATTCCATGCACTTTTGTCTTGAAATTATTGATGGGGAAGCAAAAGAGCCTTTTTCTTCCTTTATGTTCCTAACTCTCTGAACTGTGTTTGACATAGCTGAGCACAGTGTCCTTTGAGGCTGGATAGTGCTTATCATAGGTCTATTTGGCATAATGCTTGGGGTGTAATTGTCCTTCATTCTACAGCTTTACTAGGAAACCATTATTTCTCTCTCAGAGCTGGCTGTTTAAACAATGAACTTTTCTCAAAAATTGGCCTTGGCTGATAATTTTCCTCTTTAATTGGGGCTACTACCTCCATGAAGTAAGTTTAGTTTTCTTCTTTTAGGTGGCTGATGGCTTTTGGAGTTCTTTCAGGAATGCTACCTGCAAAGGATTGAGTATAGTTTTCTTCCTCCTTTGAATATATAATAATATGTGTAGAGTGTTTTCATAGATGAAATGCAGCAGGAGAGCATTCTCAAATAATAGATTTCAACTTAATATGAGATGTTTTAGTACTAGCTTTCCTTTTAACTTTCATTCTTGAGATGTGTGAAAATATATTTTAATTTCATGCTGCTTGTTTGTTGATATAATTTTATCTAAAATGTTGCCTTCCATGTTTTATTTCAACATTGTTACTGTCTTCTAATTGAGGTAATTTTCCTGTGATCCAAGACCTTTTTTCTGAATGATAATTTAATAAATAATTGTGTTATGAATAAATGAATAAAAATATAGTAGAACATTTGAACAGACTTAGAAATACTTCCAGTTTCTGATGCCAAGAAAAAAATGACCGACAGAGCAGCATATTCATGGTGCAATTCGCTAGAAGCCAAGACAGTTTAGAAATGAGAGATGGATATGCTTAGGAGACAATTCTCCGTGGGTCTCTCATTATTGCATGTCTTGTGAACAAAGACATTGTTGGCCTTTGTTCTGGACTATCTTTTCAGTGATGTTTGCATAGCAAACAGCCTTAGAAAGATGGCGATTTTGTCTACTTCCAGGGTAGAAGGCCAGTTTATTTACTTTCCCGTATAAGAAAGGCTGGTGTGTGTGTGTGGTCTGTTTTAAAAGATGCTGGATAGGGAGCATCTTTCTAGGCTTCTCTGCATCACCCATG
>PVKH010043224.1:0-10737 GCA_004027955.1 Chaetophractus vellerosus | reverse complement strand
AGTTTTGCTGGATACAGAATTATTGGCTGGCAGTTTTTATCTTTCAGTACCTTAAAAACATCATACTGCTTTCTTCTTGCCTCCATGGTTTCTGAGTTTTCCTTGTATATATATTCCTTTGCTTTTCTCTTGCTGCTTTCAGAGTACTCTCTTGATCTCTGATGTTTTTCATTCTGAGTAGTAGGTTTCTAGGAGTCGGTCTATTCAGGGTTTTTTTTTTTTTGTTTGGGGTATGCTGTCCTTCTTGGATATTGATATTTATGTCTTTCATAAAGGCTGGGAAGTTTTTGGCTATTATTTCCTCAAATACTCTTTCTGGCCCCTTTCCATTCTCTTCTCCTTCTGGGACACTGATAACATGTATGTTTGTATCTGGAGGACAAATTATGGGAGGCAGGGTACACCAGAGAGAAATTTCCCAAGTCAGTTTTTTCCCAGCTGAAACAAGGCCAGGGACTGCCAAAATTGCTGTGGGGGTAGAATGAGGGTGGGACCAGGAAGGGTGGCAGGTGTTACTCCCCAGGGCCCCCAAAGCTGTCCTTTCTTGTTTGCTGGCATCTGCCAGCAAACACAGCCTTTCAACTGTGCTCTGAAGCTCTAAGGAAGTGTACCATCTTTACCTCTCTTCTGCCACCTTTGTCCAGGGTGGGATAGAACAAAGACTGCCCTTTAAGACAGGGCCACCCGAGCTCAAGTAGAGTAGTGATCAGCACTTGGACAGTACACCCTGGATTTTGGGAACTGGGTTTTTAGTTTATTGCTGCGCCAGTACCATACTGCTGCTTTCTGAGAGGTTTGGGGATAGGTGACGGTTGCTACTGCCCAGAGAGAGCAATCCAGTGGTCTTTATCGCAATTTACCAGCCTTTTCCTCCCATTCTTTCCTGGATGCTGCACTGAGGATCCCGCGGATCTGGATCAAAACCCTGGACTCCAGAATTTTGAAATAGTTGATTCAGGTAGTTCCTGCTTGTTTAACAGTTGTTCTGCTGGGGGAATTGGTTCTTGGGGCTTCCTACTTCACCATCTTCCTACAATCCTCTATGTTCCCATATTTTAAATTGGGAACATTTTTCATATGTTTACTGGTCATTTTTACATCAATTTTTGTGAAATCCTTCTTCAAATCCTTCCTTATTTTTTATAATTTAGAAAATGTAGTCAACACTGGAATTTTGTGCTCTTTAAAGATTAGAGTTCCCCCTTTGAACCTGAACCTTGTTGAAATTGTCCTGTTTATCAAAATTTATTTTATAAAGGTAGCAATATACTGATATTAAAAATTGTACAGACTCCTGATTCTAATTAAGGTATGATACCACACAGTGCTGGGAATTGGTGTTCATTTTCATGTTTGTGTTATTATTCATTCCCCTACCCTCCTAGGCTAGCCAAGGATTGCCTTAAGAATTCTGAAAATTAAGTGTAAATTAGAAGGTGTAAGGGGGAAAAAATGCCATTCTTCCTCAAGCAGTGGTGGCAAAAGTGTGGCTTCAAAATAGGCTGTTTTTGCAGAAGTGTTTACATTCTACCTTTACTGACCACCATTTTCTCTAGGCACTGGAATAGACTTTTGACATGGGCAGCACATTCCTCAAGTTCCTGACCTCTGGGAGACAGCAGCGACTTCTGACTTTCACTAGTGATGAACCTGAAAGCTAGTAGGGGGTTCATCAGACTCCTACTTTCCTGGTCCTTCTAACCATTTTGTGAGCCCCTAATTCTCTGTAGTCAACCCGTTTCTACTTGAAGTACTTAATGTAGTTTTTGCTTTCTGGATCAAACCCTGACTGCTATCTACCCCACTAGGGGAAGGGATAATACTAAAGGTATTGAAAAGTTTGTACAGCATAGGCTTTAACCAGTCCAAGTGGATAGCATGCAGGATGCTGCGTGGGTGCACACTGGCTGAAGGCTGCCTTGTGGAGAGAGCATTTGGAAATGGGGAGAAGTGCTTTAGGTTATCCCGTGCCTGGGGAATGTCACTATCGTTTAATGTTTGGGGACCAGGAAAGCAAAATGTCTGTAAAGCAGGGAATAGTCCCACCCGTTGAAAAATTTTCCTGTCCAGAATTCGAATAGCATCCCTATTGAAAATGCTGTGATGGACTGATCTCACTTATGAATGTTGATAAAAGAACGCTAAATAAAATATTAACCAAAGAATCTGTAAGCATATTAAAACAATGATACATTGGGATGAGGTAGGGTTGTTTTTTGAAATGCAAGGATGATTCAATGTAAGTAAATATATTAATATAATTCACCTAGGTAACAGGTCTACCCATAGTAGGAACTGAAATGGGAATGGAAGAAAGGGGGAAAGGAAATGAAATTAAAATAAAAGATACCATGCCATAAAATGTAGTATGATTTACTCTGCTCTCTGATCTAAGGTCTAGAAAAAAATTAATACTCTAGGTTTAAGAAATATTAAACACTTACCGTGCTCCTGGTACTAAAAATTTGATAGTTTGGGCTGTTCGTGTAATACCTGTGAAGGAAAAGGCCAAATGTGAATATTTGAATGCCTAGGCCCAAGCACCTTCCTGGAAAGTGTCGTCAAGGCTAAAATAGGGGATTTCAGGGACCTTGACCTGCTAGTGTAGGTGTGTTAGGGTTCACTTAGTATCTGAAGACACAACAGTGACAAGTAAGTAGTCTTTAAATCTGTCTCTTTTTTTCCAGCTAAAAATTGTTGAAGAACACTGGCTCTAACTCCCTTATTTATAAGCCGAGTTAATGCCCTTATCATAACCATTCATGCCCAGATGAACAGATGAGTTTACAAGCATAATCCAATTTATATTTTTGGAATTCATAATTACATAAAACTCAAACTGTTACAACATCCTATAAATTAAAATGAAATATATTTTCATCAAAGGCTTTTCTCAAGCAAATGTGCAACTACCTCTTTTGAATCTAAGATAAGATCCTTTCATTTTAGAAAGAAAGGTGACAACCTCAGGAGGGAGAAAAAAAACACAAGAAGCAGAGTTTTTATTTAAATTTGTAAGGTTAAAGTATGTAATTTAATTTGTGAAAAAAAAAACTTGGTAGTTAAATGCTATCATACTACCTCTCCGGCAAGCCCTCCACTGCCCCCCAGTTCTAGGTCCTCTCCCAAGATTGGGGACAGGGTATGGAGGGAACGGTAGCTGAAGAAGTAACATTCAGTTTATTAATTCACACCCAGGCAATTTAGATAACTCCTTTTCATCCTTAATTCCTAATTATGCTGAACATTTAAAGTATTATCGTTGGATCTGAGAGGCCCGTGAGTGTGCGGAGTGCAGATGGACCATGTGCTGATACCATTTTTTTAATGAAAAGAAAAAGCATTATCATCTCACTCTGGACCACCACAACATAGCTTTCCTAATCTCTCCAATGAATTCCCACTATGCCATTTCTTCAAAATCAAAGAGAATTCTTAAATTTTACCCCTGCCTTCATCTCCCAATAGGTGAGTCCCTTTCTGGTTTCACTTTTTTCTCTCTCTATCCAGCCTATAGAATATGGTTCTTTGGGGTAAAGCATTTTCTCTCACATCCTAATAGTATAAACATTTGGCAAGCCCTCATCCTGGGGTCAGTTTAACCAGACTGGTGGCTGGGTTGCTGAAAACTGGTCATTAACATCCGATGACCCTCTCTTATATTTCACAAAGAAAACAAGAGTCCATTTGGCTGAATTTCTTCAAATTTTTGGCCCAACTCCACTCTTATCTAGAAAACTTTCATCTTCATCCATAATAATCATCTTCCTTTCAAACTAAGTAGCAGTTCTCCTTCTGTCTGAGAAAATCCTTGTTCTAGGAGCTATTATATTTTCCAGTATATTCAACCTTCTCCTTTTTACTAGGTCTTTATTTTCTACTTATCAAATCTTTCTTCTTAGGAAAAAAGAACACCTTGACCCAATGTGAGTCTAGCTAGTACACTACTTTTAAGGACAAGAATACAATTTAAGTCTCTTTCCTCACTGCACTATTTTTAAGGATAAATCTACCCTTAAAATCTTTTCCCTAAAACATTGTGAATATATAGAACACCACTGAATTGTATACTTGAAAGTGGATAACATGATTACTTCTAGGTTGTATATATATTACCAGAATAGATCTGTGCAACACAAAGAGCAAAGCCTAATGTAAACTGTGGACTATAGTTAATAATAACAATAATATAATAATAATAATGCTGCATCAATTATAACAAAAGTATCACACCAAGGCAAAATATTAATAGGAAAACTGCATGTGTGTGAGATGGTATATGGGAACTCTATACTTTTTTTGGCATGATTTTTCTGTAGGCCTAAAATTGTGCTAATTAAAAAATAAATAAATGGAAGATGAAAAGGTAACAAAACAAAACAACTTTTTCCTCACTGCATTATTTTAAAGGACAAGTCTACCCTTAAAATATCTCTTTTCTCATATCCAAACCAATCTTTCTCCCATCTGATTTGTGCTACCAACATATTGAAAAACTTTGAAAAAAAAAAGGTCATCAATAATTTCTCAGTAAGAAAAACCATTTTAAAATTTTTAGTTCTCTTCTAAATTCCTCTCTCTGTAACAATACTTTCTTTTAGCAACACTATCCTCCCTTAACTAATTTCTAAGGCACTCTCTGTAAACTTCTCCCTTTCTGTCCCCAGGACTATCACCCCTCCCAAATATTGATAGATATTATCAATCCCAACTCTGGGTCTTTAGGACAGGCAAGTATACTCCCACATCTTGAAGACAAATGCAGGGACAACAAAAAGAAAAAGATAAATTTATCAATCAAATAAAATCTGAAAAAAAAATTTAATGTAACATCCAAAAGTCATAAAAATGAAAAAATTAGAAGAAAATTCCTTGGATAAGATCAAACATTAAAGGAATGAGATAAATGTAAATGAATGTACATCTGGGTTTGCCAGATGTGTATACTAGTAGGATGAATAGATAAGGGCTTTTAAGAAAAAATGGTTGACCTAAAGAACTATGTTCTATAGGTTGTATAGGAGAGAGAAAAAAGTGAAGTCAGGAAGAGACTTACATTCCTCTATCAAAATACAAAAATCTATCAGATTTGGCAAAGCACACAAACAAAATACCAATTGTATACTATATACCATAGAACCCCCTAAAACAAAAGCATAAACTTCATATTCATAATGGGATTCTCCATTCTAAGAAATTACCAAAGGAATTGATCCTGAATAGGCTGTACACTTGGGCATCTTACAGAAGCATGTACAAAACCATGTGCAAACTATAATTGTGGGACAACTATACACGGCAGGAAGCACAGTATTCCCCCAGTAAGTCCAAACCCCACTAAAGATAAGGTGAAGTTATTAGACAAAAAAGACCTTAAGATAAAAAGCATTTTTAGGGACAAAGAGGATCCTCTCCAAGTTTGACTAATAGACCAAGAATATTAGAGAAAACACATTCTATTCAAGCATACATGGAATATTTGTAAAAATTGGTCATGGATTAGGCCATAAAGCAAGTCTCAACAAGTTTTAAAGAATAAGTATATTGTAGACCATACTCTCTATTAAAGTTCAATTAATGGCAAAGTTATTAACAAAAAGATCAATCAAAATCCCTTAATATTTGGAATTTTAAAAATAAACTGTTAAATAATCCAAGGGTTATAGAAGAAAGAATAATGAAAGCTAAAAGTACCTAGAAGTGAATGATAATGAAAATATTACATATCAGTTCTTACGGAATGCAGGAAAGCAGTGCTGTTAGGGATACTGATACCTTTAAATATCATGCTGGAAAAGAATAAAGACTGAAAATTATTAGCGAATCCTCTAACTTAAGATGTTAGAGACTATCAGAATAAACCCAAAGAAAATAGAAGAGATAACAAAAAAAGAGAACAGAAATCAATGAAATAAGAAACAAAACACAAAGAAAAGATGAAGATGAATAAAATAGTTTATGACAAGACAGACAGAAACAGAAAGGTTCAATTAAATAATATCAGTGAAAAGAGGACCACAGTTACAGATAAAGCAAAGATAAGCAAATATTCTCAATGATACGAAAATTTTAGAAAAGTACATATCTTACCAAAATTGACTCAAGAAGAAATAAAAGATGGAAATAATTTTATAACTATTAAAAGAATTTAAGGAGGAAATTCTTTAAAATCTTCCCTATCAACTTTGGGGCAGTGAAGGCTAGCTTAAAAAAGACATTCTCCATGTTCTACCCCAAAGTTAACCATAGTAAAATATTTTAAAAATACATTATATTAAATTTAAGAAATTTTGTCCTTTAAAGGAACACCTTATTAAGAAACAAAATCCAGGGGAGCTGATGTAGCTCAGTGGTTGAGTGCCTGCTTCTCATACCTGAGGTCCTGGATTCAATCTCCGGTACCTCCTAAAAAAAACACACACACACAACAAAAAACAAAATGCCAGAAACAAAATTCAGGAAATCTTTAACTACAGTGGGAAAAATAACATCTTTGTTTTCACTAACCTCTAATTAAAAAGGAGGTAGTCTAGGGACATATGTCAATTGAAAGAAAGCTAGAGGATAATCTAGGGAATATTAGAGAAAACACATTCTATTCAAGCATACGTGGAATATTTGTAAAAATTGTATAATATACATAGTGATACAATTGTGGGGTATAAGGGGGTATGGGATTTTTTTTCCTTTGGGAGTAATGAAAACGTTCTAAAGTTGACTGAGGTGATGACAGCACAACTCTGTGATGAAAATGAGAGCCCCTGAGTGTACACTTTGAGTCCATGCATAGAATGTGGAACTGTAAAACACAGGGAATTCAGTTGGGGAAGATGGGCTGTGGTTAACAGAATAAATATGAGAACGTTCTCTCATGAACTATATAACAAGTATATACTACTGATACAGGGTGCTAATAATTGGGCGGGTTAAGGGGGAAATACACCAAATGTATTTTTTAACGAAAAAAAAAAAAAGCCTTCCATTATGAATGTAGAGCAGAGATCGACAAACTGCTTCCTTCCGGGCCAAATCTCACCGGTATTTTGTGAATAATTTGTATTGGCACACAGTGGCACCCGCTTATTTGCTATTGTCTATGGCTTCTTTCCCCTACAATGGCAGAGTTGAGTAGTTGCAACAGAAATTGTATGGCCCCAAAAGCCTAAGGTATTTACTACCTGGCCCTTTTCAGAAAAGTTTGCTTACTCCTGGTGTACAACATAAAACGTTTTTAAACGCCCTGAGTTTAAGTGCTGAGAGCTTTAAATATACCATTACATTCAAGCCTCACAGTAACTGCATTAGATAGATTTTATTATCTTCCTTTTTCAGAGAAAAAAAAGGGAGGCTTGCAAAGTTCGGCCAGAATCCAAAGTTGTGCTTTCTCACTACTACACTGGCCCTCTCCAGTGCCTCCTCTTCCTCTTTCCTAGACGCCTCCATCTGTCCAGAGGTGTCCGGGATCCCTTCTCTCTGAAACCTCCACGATGGTTTCATTTATTGTCGGTATCCAATTTTCATGTTAGAGGGTAATAATTGTTATAGCAAAAACAGCCATTAAACAGAATATTCGGGGGGGGCGGATTTCCTAGTTAATCACCTGTTGAAAACCTTTCTAAAAATTCCCGGTAATGTTCTGCTTTCCTATAAGCAGTCACGGAATACGGAACAAAAACCAAGCTTGTGTTGAGGATCTCTGGGAGCTGCACGGTTATCGTTCCCCAGTCACTCGCCTTGCACAGGCATTACAGCTCCTCACGCCTGAACAGCGGTTTACACTTCCCAAGGCGCGTCCTCACACCGCGTGCACTGGCTCCCCAGTAACCCGCACCCTGCCCGCTGGTCGCCGCGCCTCCTGCCCCTGCGCTCCTCACTCGCTAGCGGGGGCTCCTCTCCCGCCGCGCAGGGGGCCGCAGGCAAACGCGAGCGCCAGGGCCGGCGACCGCGGGGCCGGGGACAGGACGAGACCCGCGGACGCTGCGGGGAGGGGGCGGCGCGGAGAGGGCGGGCGGCCGGGCGCTCTACCTCCACAAGGCCGAGCCGCGGCCGCCCCAGCAGCACAGCAGCAGCGCCACGCCCCAGGCCGCCATGGCGCCGCCGCCTCAGCTCAACCGCTCGCCGCGCCCGCCTCGCGCTGCCGCGCGGCCCCGACCGCCCCGGCTCCCCGGCGCGGGAAAGCCAGCGGGCGCCTGCCGCCCTGCTCCCGCGGGGCCCGAAGCGACTTCCAGGAGGGGCTGAAAGGTGCGGCTTCGGGGTGAGACAGCAAAAACACACCGGAAATTCCCAGTTGACCGAACGAAGGAGAAACTTTTAGGTTAGCTCATCTTTTAGCCAAATTTTCGTTGTGGCTGTATATTACCACTGCAATAGCAGACACAAACCTGCTTTCCAGGGAGCAGGTGCCCCATCAATGTTATTAAATTGAACAGAAATGAGCAGCAGTGTGTTCTTTTTTTTGTTTATTCAAATTCAGAAATTTTAATGTTAATACAATACAGCCCAGATTCCCATTTCACCATTTGTCCCAGTAACGATGTCTCAATGTACAGTCCAATCCAGGTATATGTATTGAATTTTGTTGCCATGTGTCTCTAGTCTCCTTAAATTTTTAATAGTCATTGAATATTGAATAGTCAGCCTTTCTTTGTCTTGTATTGCATTATTTTTCTCTCATGACAGATAAGCTTTATTTTCTCAGGTTTACATAAGCAGTGTGTTCTTATTGAGACAACTTACTATGGTACCCAACATTACCTTGTGCTCTTGAGTACAAAGAAATACTGCAGCATCCGTGCTTACAAAGGTTTTATGAACTTTTGGTAAAGCCAAGAAAAACACCAAAGTTATCGCATAGTATTATAATTTACCTATTTACTTGTCTTCAGACCAAATGATTTCTGAATCCTTAAGGACTGCTATTGTATCTTTATTCATTCTTATGTCATCAGCATCTAGTACGGTCTTAGTTTTAGAAGGTTCTTAATGTTTACTGATTTAAGGAATCATTGAATAGAAATAGGAAAATGCTAAAATGTGCTATAGGGACCATTAAAGAATGTGACAGTATCTCTGATTTGGGAGACACTATATGTAATGTGATTCTATCCCTGCTGTTTTCTGAAGCGATTTCCATCAGAATTAGATGTCATAGTTGTTAGGCCCAGGGCTCTCGTCCTGCCACCCCCCTGCATCCCCTCTCGCTCTCCCCTCCCTGCAGCTGTGTATCCCTAATTGGTACAAAACCAGAGTTCCTGCCTCCACTCCCTTGCCTAAAGACTTCTGCCAACAGGAATGTAGCAATCCAAGTCTGAGAAATGATAACACTCAGATGCAGGTGGAACTACAAAGTCGACATGAGTTATCACGACCTGACCCTAAAACTACAAAACTAGCATAGACCATCACAAACTAGCCCCTTTGTAGTCTAGCCCCAGAACGAGTTATAAACACCCCCTCTCCCCTTCCTTGGTGCTGGTGTCTATTCTGCACTCATCCCGCCTGCTAAGCCCTCTCTCATTAAAGACTTTGTTTAAACTAACTTCAGCCCTGGTCTGATTTCTAAGACGCCTCCCTTCCTCGGCTTCCCTCTGAACCTAACAATAGTAAATTTGTGTTGCCGTGGAAAAAGCACAGTATCAAAAGTAGGTACACGCTCAAATCCAGCCACAACTGAAACACTAAGGAAGAGTGGAATATAAGTAAGGGTGTGGGCACTGGACTCACACTGTGTGGTTACCAATTCAAGCCTCATTAGAGGAAGCTACCTCTTAAAAAAAAAACCCTCAGGATCCTGTAAAATAAGGATAATATCACCTAACTCATATGATGGTGAGGATTAAAAGAGCTAAGGGCTTTATAGCATGTGACATATAGTATATGACATAAGCTAGTTCACACCTTCTTTCAAAGGTTCTGTTATTGTGTAAAATGAAGGGTTAGGATTCTACTTGATCTCGCGACTTTCAAGTCCAATGTCCTCTACCTTATTGCTTTACTCTGACTGCCCTTTTTGATCCCTTGACCATCTCTGTTCTCACTTCTAGATCCCTCTTTTCCAATTCTAAACGTATAGTTCCCCCTTCCACCCTTTTTCTATTTTAAAATTCCACTCTTGCATTGTGTACACGCCACCTCATTCCTCAAAATGACGAATTATTTTTTCAATGTTCTTTAAACTAACGCTGCCCGAGAAGCAGCCCACTGCATCAGAGTACGTCGCTGCCGTTCAGAGCGCTGCATGCCGGGAGTTGTAGTCCGCCGCACGAGCACGCAGCCACGAGCCCAGCCGCTAGAGGAGCGGGAAGGGCGGGTAGGCGGGGCGTTGGGGCGGACCCGGCTCTGAGCCCCGCCCCCGCCCGGCCGCGGGGGGCGTGGCCTCCGGCCGCGGGCGCTCGCGGGCAGGGCCTCGGCCTCGGGGCGGCACCGCCGGGGCCCCCTGGAGGCGGCTGCGGCGGGGAGCGGGGCGGGGCCTGGCGGGAGGGCGGCGGCCGGCGCGGGCGGGGCCGGCCCTGGCTCCTGCGCCCTCCGCATGTGGCTGCGGCCGCCGAGCGCCTCAGTCCGCGCCCTGCTCCTCGGCGGCTCCCTCGGGCTGCCCGCGCGTCGCCGGAGCCATGGCGTTCGCCGAGAGCAGCGCGGCGGCACCCTCCCTTCCCAACGGCGACTGCGGCCGCCCCCGGGCGCGGCCCGGCGGGAACCGGGTGACGGTGGTGCTCGGCGCGCAGTGGGGCGACGAAGGCA
>PVKH010043223.1:0-10739 GCA_004027955.1 Chaetophractus vellerosus | reverse complement strand
GAGGGTCGTCTACAGCCTGAACTGTGATCTATGCTTGATGGCAAAGCCCCAAAATGTGTATATCTATCAGAGGCGTTATGCCACGCTGATGAGGGATGTGTATGTGGGGGGTGGTGGGAGGGGTGGGGGGTGGCATATGGGTACTCCTGGAATCTCTGTGTAACATTTATGCAATCAATGTAGCCTAAAAATATATATAGGTATATAAAAAATAAATAAATAAATTTTAAAAAAATAAAAAATAAATAAAAAAAAATAAAAATTCTATCTTTTTATGGAAAAGAAAAAAAGAAAAAAAAACCCACATTGAGATTCTACTATTATTACAATGGCCAAAATTAGGAAAATAAAACTAAGACCAAGGTCTTCTGAAGATGCTACAGCTTTTTGCTTTTGTTTGCTTGTTTTAATAATGTTGCTTATGATTATCATCGTTACTAACACTATACATATTTGTGATGACTTCACTATGCATATACATGCTATTGTGAGCACCTATCAAATACTATGTGTATGTGTGTGACAGAGAAAGAGACAATCATCTCCCCAATTAATCCGAAACATCCACGTTAACAGGTTAATTAATATACTAATTTTTCTATTGTGTATTAAGGATGGAAATATCTATTACACAAAAACAATTGGTAATCTTAACAAACATATATATGCAAGCCTTGGCAGCAAAGCTTTTAATTTCCAGGAAAAATTACTACTTATAGTAATACAAAACATATCTACTCTTCTCTATATACACTCAACTTTAGTCTTGAAAGTTATCATTTCTTGAAAAGGCCATTCTTCCAACATCTGAATATTCTTTTGCTTCTATTTCTCTCTCTCTCCATTCATATTCCACATTTCAAAGTTATTATAATTTGTAAATCTTATAACACTATTACCTGATGTTTTTAATGCTTTCCATTGTATTTAGAATAATATCAAAATTCCTCCCCATGAATTTTAGCTAGGTTGATGCAAATGGATCAACAAATGAACTTTAAAATTTATAATAGCCCAGGCATAATACCATTTTATTTATTGCTCAGGTAAGATCTAAACTGTGTTCCTGTATATCAAGGAACTTTCCTCTAAATGTTTACTCTGGATCTCAGGTTCCTTCCGTGTTGGATTTCACCATCTTTTATATGTGGCATCCACACTTTTCATGATTACCTTCATGAAACACATGGATGGGATAATGAGTATAGCCCCCTGTCTTCTCTTCACCTGACTATATGCTCGTTTAACTTTGTTTTGTCCTTGAGGCAAGGCTTAAGTGTCAACTAGTCACAGAGGCTTCTGTGATGTCTCTAAAATATTACCATCCACAGCACCCACTTTTACCCTTCTTTGTTTCCTTTATAACATTCATAAAAATTGGAATTTGGTTTTGTGTATGTCTTCTTTATTTGTGTTTCTTTCCCGGTTAGAATGTAATCTCCAAGGAGGCAGAGAACATGTCTCTCTTGCTCACGATTGAATTTTTTCACATCCAACAACATCTCTAAAAATTGTCCATAAGCTGGGTCACAAAGTATGATTCAGCAAATTTCTAAGACCTGACTCATATAATGTAGTTCTCTATTCACAGTTGACTTACTGCATAAGCAAACAAAATAACACTAGTAAAGCCCAATATGTTTGGAAATTGAGATACATTTAAGACCTGCTTTGATTTTTTTCCCCAAAGCACATGTTCTCAGCTGGTCTAATCGTTACTTTAACATTTGTTACTAGTTTTGAAAATTAAATCTAGATCAAAAACATAGCCTAATAACAACCTAACAACATAGCCATAGACAGCATGGCCTAATGGTTAATAATACAAGTAAGATTTAGTTCGTTTAAAAAAAAAAAAAAACAGCAACTCTAACTACCTGAAAACATGGTTCATGTAGGCAGCCTACCTGTCTTGGCATCAAAACATTCCACAGTAAAATGAAGATAATAATAGGATTGATTCACAGAGTTGTCATGAAAATTGAATCAGATAATGCTTATTAAACACTTAAAATAGATCCTAGAAAATATTATCTACTCAATATATTTAATCATTCATTGATATTATCATATCATCATCAGCATTACCATTAATCTTTCTTCCAGGGAAAAAAATGTCACATCTCTGTTAAATATAGTCAGGTGGCCCAGCTCTCATCTAAGCTATCATCACAGGAGTCTCTTCTCCCTGGATACTATCAATCTTTTTTTTTTTTTTTTTAGCCAAGAACTTCTCAGGGAGCTTCTTTTTTCTCAGAGCGTTGGAATTATTTACTACTGTCTTGTCTTTTCTCAGCATATGGGTTAAGGTGCAAGGGAGGTTAAATCCCCTACAATCCTTTGTGCCATGCAAATAGTATTCTAGGTCAAAACTAGGGTTTTTCCCAAGAGGGCTGTCAGTGCCATCACTGCTGTTGTTCACTGATTCAGAAATAAGACCATTTTGATCACTTAATTTGATGTGGGAGTCAACCTAGTGGTCCCATTTCTTTTTACCCAAAACTTATCTGCTACCCATCCCTAACACTGGGTCCTTATTTAAGTTTCATTATCTTTTAAACTAACAAAGAAATGATTGCGATCTTGGCCTTCTTTCCTGCAATGCTGCTCTGATCCTTATGTACTTTTCTGAATCTCCTAACATCCTAGAATCGGGCAAATTGGTTAACCCAATGACCATTTCCTCTTGTTAAAAATATATTTATAAAAAAAGATTTAAAAAAAAAATATATATATATATATATATGGCCAGGCCCTCTCCCCAGTCTTAGAATTAGAACCTTCAAGGAACTGGATTCCATATTTATAATATAGGACTATCTTTTAGAATATTTTAATAACCTCCTTGTTAGATTACCTGCCTCTGACTTATTGCCTTTCTGTCCATTCACTAAATTACTATGAGTTATTACTCTATAGAAATCTAATAATATCATCCTGCTCCCCTATTTAACAAATCTCTATTTGCCCATCACCACAAACCAAATAAAAAGGAGATTTCTAGGTATGGAAAACAGTCTTTCACAATATCTTAATTACTACCACCTCCTGCCAAAAGCTTTTCATTCCGTCTACCAGAAGCATTCATGAATCTTCAAATAAGTCATGAGTTTTCATATATCAATTTCTTGAAATATGGTTTTTCCCCATTTAAAATGTCCTTCTATTTGCTTATGTAACTCTAATTCATCTATTGCAATCTAAAATGTCTTCTCTGTATAACTTCCTTTGACCCATTCTTTCCTTTGTTCTCATTGCAACAGAAATATAAATTATGAAATTTATTATAATGAACTTCAATTATTTATGTGCTGATCATTACAGTTCAAAGAGCTAGGCCAGGTAACCTGTGCCAAGTCGATCATGTTAAGGTATATCCGTCTGCTTTCATGAGAGGATAGAGGACCAGATGTGCTGAGTGAAGACTGTTCAGGGCTATGCATTAAGAAATAAGACAACATCTGCCAAGACTCAAGGTCCAGTCAGCATTCATATAAAAGAAGTTATCTATCCTAAAGCAAGAACATGGAAATTCAGTTTAAAAATAATGAAATGGAATCATTCAAATGATACCCTGATTTATGTCTCCAAGGAATTTGTGCAGATCATTAAAGATAGGGATGTAATGTGTCAAAATAAAGCACTGTAGGACAGAGTATGAGGCTTCCCTGGTTGCCTGGTTGCCTTATTGACAAAGTTAAGCATAATTGGGAGCAATCTATGTACTCCTCATTTAAACTTGGCAAGTAGTGATTACTTACAGTAGTGTCAACACTGGTGGCATGGAGAGAGAATGACAACTGTAGAGCCTGCTGCCAAGAGACTGATACCAATACAAGAAGCAGAGGACCTTTGGGCAAGAGGAGTTAACACTGAGATTGGAGAATTATTACATCAAGTAGAAGGAGAAGTCATTCATGATTATTTAGGATCACATGTGAGCTAAGACGATGTGACTATATGTGCAAGTCTTCAATGTCGCAAATTCCACTGTTTAGCATTTTTTCATTTTTTAAAATACTTTTTAAAATTTTTAATAATTTTTTATTTATAAAAAAATTAAAAAAAAAATAAGCTGAGATGTAATTGGTAAAAGTCCACATTGAACTTTCAACTTCTTATAGGATCTCATCTGTTACTATATGGGATACATGTGTACTGAAAATAATGTTTATTTTACCTTGTGGTTAAATTTGAAAGATGACCAGCAGTAACCTTTACCACATACAAGTTAATTCATACATTTCTTTCAAGGACTCTGTGCAAGACACTCACTGATAAAATGTGCTCAGAAATCACGTGTCCAGGAACAGCTAACTCATTCCAGTCTTGGCTAATGATAGGAGAGATACTTGTTGCTCCTGCCCATACCAGCCACTTGTTTACCATCCAATTGTTCCAAAGCCCATGTCATGGTGGCTGCAAGTTGCATGAAGTCAACAGGCCATCATTCAACAGGGTTAGCGGGAAGCATGAAACATTCTAAGTTGGGTTTTTATGAAATATATGCAGGAGAGACTGAGCAACCTAGCTGTGAAACACATGGAGGGTACTGACCATCCTTGCTGTAGTGGTTTTGGCATGTAAATATAAATCTACAACTGGATGATGTTAATTTAAAGTTTTTAATTGTATTTTAGTTTCTGAAATGTCTTTTTGCAATTCAGAATGAGCTAAAACCAACAGTTCATTTTTGTAGTAAAAATATAAGTACTGATCTTCTATTTTTAAGAAAGTTAATAATGATAAATTTACAATAGGCACAAAATATTTTTTTAATATTTCCCCTCTTCCACGGGGCTCATAGCAATATCATAGGCCACATAAAGTCAGGAAAAAAAATATGCTGAAGAAGCCTGAGCATGTGCTTCAAATGTTAGTAGTTATTTAAAGAAGACAGTCTCAGAAGACCATGCTTTCACACGTGCATTTGTTAAAGATGTTTATGTATAACCCCCCAAGCATGACTTTATAGATCAATTAATGGTTATTCTACTTTAATTTCATTCATTTTTCTCAAACAGCTAAATGATGTCAATTTTTATCAATGCTACGGGTGCTTCAAAAAGAAAATTAGTGGGGCCAGCTGTAGCCCAGTTGGTAGGGCGCCGGTTTACCACATAGGAGGCCCCGGGTTTGGTTCCCGGGGCCACCTCGAGCGGGCAGACTGCCTTGAGAAGGCAAGCCTCTACAGACAGGGCAAGCTGCCGTGGGCAGGGCAAGCCCCCACGGGTAGGGCAAGCCGCTGCGAGCAGGCAGGCCGCTGTGCGGTGAGCTAACTTGGCGG
Source organism: Chaetophractus vellerosus (assembly GCA_004027955.1). Lineage (NCBI taxonomy): Eukaryota > Metazoa > Chordata > Mammalia > Cingulata > Chlamyphoridae > Chaetophractus > Chaetophractus vellerosus. The sequence goes on along the minus strand of PVKH010043223.1, from coordinate 5,452 downwards.
GTTGCCACAGTAGGGGAGACAAGCAGACACAGAGGAATGCAAAAATTAACACAGCAAGGACAAGCAGAAAGGGGGGGGATATGTAATAAATTAAAAAATAAATCTTTAAAAAAAAACGAAAATTTTTGCTAAGTTAATTTCAATCATTGATTTTTTTATACAATTCAATTTTCCATCTAAATTAACGCTTTAGAAATACGTTTTCCTGAAGCTGGAGCATGAGGATTACTGTGAATGGTCTTCTATATTCTGTTGAAAAGTCAGAGAGTAAAGGTAAAATCATTTGATTTTGCAATGATAATATGAATGCACATTTTGGTGGTATACCGTGGTAAAAAATATTTCTTATAAAGTTAATAAATATACACTAAGAATTGTTTGTGCTGCACACCTAACTAAATAGTTGTGCCCAAATGAACTGCAGCATTCTTCTAATTGAAATGGAGACGTAAACTGTGCTTGTTAAATTTTACAAATGTCTATTTAGTACTTACTCATTCACAGACAGACTTAAAGTAGCTGAACGATGCAATTTTTGTGCTGAAGATGATATTGAATCAACAAACAAAATTATAAACATGGCAGATAAGAACATGTGCTTTCACTTTTTCCAGATCATTAATTAGATTTTTGAAATGTTTGAGCATAAGCCTTTGAAGAACTACTTTATTAATCGACCTAAATGTTCCACAATGGTATTTGATTATTTTTGTAAAATAGACTTCTAATGCTCGGTATTATTTGGCTCAAAATCAGTAGAAATTTTCTGAGTATTTAATGAATGGAACATTAAAGGAAAATCAGCTATTAAAACTTTTAGCCAGTCCAATGATAAAAATCCAAGTTTGAAAGAGTAAAGAAATTGAAATTTCTCTCTACAAATGTCATGGAATAACTGAATGAATTAAATAATACAAGTTCAAATGGCATAAAAGTTTAAATTTTACTGCTCTAAAATTTTGCTTTGGAACAACATCTTGTGGGGAAAAAACCACATTTGATTCTTTTAAATATTTGTAGCTACCATTTTAATTTGAATAAACTAATTGTTTATTCATTATGGACTGCCTGTGAATAGGCCTATGATATCACAGCAGTGAAACAGACAAAATATTAGGTACAGAGAGAGTTTATTTGATGAGCTATCCTTATAAAAGGGCTTGTTTAAGAAAGATATTGTGAAGGGACGTGAAAGACAGTACATGTGAAAATATTTAGACAAACTATTTAAAAAGCTTAATACACAGTATTAGAATCAAGACAATCTCCCATTTAGCAGAATTTGCTTGTTACTTGGTTTCTCAGCATATTGTGAATTAAAATACTGTGGTCCACATATAGAGAAGCATCAATGGAAGAGGAAAATAATTTAAAATTTATTAACAAAAACAGCAACTTTTAAATCAATCAGAATAAATAGAAAAAGTTTTATGAAAAACTTTATTATTACAACATCTAGAAAGAAAAAAATCATTATTCAGGAAAAAAATCCAGTGATGGCAGTTTTAGACAGAAATGCCTAAGAAGCCAAAAACATGTATGTTAATATATACCACAAATATCTATCCAGCTTGTGTACTTTTGATATATAGATAATCAATTTAGTTCTTAGTGTATAGGAATATGTAATTTCTATCATCTCTATTTAATATATAGGAATTTGTGATTTTTAGGAAAAATTTTATTTTGGAAAACATTATTTTTAAAAGAACTAATTCAAAAGTCTATTAATAAATTCATATTAATTCGACTCAAATATTTTATAAATATATATATAAGTATGCATTATATGTATGTATACATACCTATATACATGTATATTTATACACATACACATACTTACATATACAGATATATTTAATATTGCACATTCTCAAATGAAAAGAAAACTACACAAATCCAATGGAAAATGTTCATATACCTATATTGGGAATTGATAAAGTGAACATACAAAAATGTTAAATTATATATTATTTGATCAACACAATTAAAATCTAATTGATCTATACATACATCAATTGGCAATAACAATTGACATTTGAAATCAAACATAATAACAACATGTTTCATTTTGGTTGATAATTCCCTGATTACCCTTGGTATGCAGAAGAAGTAGCGTTTTAACAATGAAGCATAATCAAGAGTTTATTTACTCTTATATTCTCTTGGAGAGTTATATGTTTAGAAGTGACTCTCTTCCATTATACCTTACAAAAATTGCCATTATATATTCATTGCTGTTTTTTAAATGCCCAAAACAAAACAGAAAAAAATTAGGAATGGTCTTAACTTATAAAACTGAATTGATGTGTAACCCTAAATCTCAATTTTAGCTATTTCTACTTTGGTAACTCATTCAGTGTTTATTCAATTGTATTATTAAGAGGCATTGTACATGGTGGCACTTAAGTACTATGAGAAATGGCTGCTGCCTAACATACCATGAAGACACTGCTAAAATTTTACTTGGAATAGTTACTGCCTTTTGTTCCAAAATTCTCAAGTTATTTTTATAGGACTAATATATTGCTTACAAGAAAATGTCTTATGAGTAAAACCTCAAAATAAATATCCATTAGGGACTCACCAAGGGATTTAACATTTTTTTGGCCGTGCCCTATATAAATGATCTATCTGAATCTTTCTTGTGGGGATGTTAAACCAAGATGATGCATGAAAAGAAGCACTTCCCTTGAGATTTGTTATACATATTTCACTTTCATGGTATTTAGCCAAAAGATGGAAACTCTCTTGGAGTTCTTCAATATTTCCATACCCAAATGAAATAATGAGATAACTTGATCATTTGTTATATTATGAATTCACATTTGATCCCATAGTAAGTAAGGAACCATGTCCAATAGCTTACCACTGTGATTTATTAAGGAGAATATTGTTTTAATATTATAAGAAATGATCTCTTTAATCATTGCACCTAAATGAATATATATTCTTTTATTTCTGAATAATTTTGCCTATGGAATAGTCTGCTTTTTATGCAGTGTTTGCACAGATTTCCATGTGGCCACTAGCCTGGTATCCACGATCTCTGTGTTCCAGGTCACTCCACAGAGTCTCAAACAGGACTCAGACAAGAACATGCATAAAGCTAAAGATTCATTTTGAACATGGACACTGATTTTTATTAATCAAAATATGACTAGTAAAAAAGAGAATGAGAAAATTAAGTTATTTAATATTGCATTGCATTCATCATTAATATTAATACATTTGGGGAAGTTTGAAATAATGAAAAAACAAAATTACCCATACAGGGAGATCAAAATAGGCACTATTATCAATGTCTATTCAACAAAAAACTTGAGATGTAAATATATATTAAGCATTATGAAATTTAAAATAATCCATAAAATTGGTGTTTGTGGTGGGGTGGTATCTGGGAATTCTGTATTTTATGCTTGACTTTTCTGTAAACCCACAACTTCTCTATAAAGAGAAAACAATAACGCATTGTGTTTGGTATCAAGGAGGCCACATTTTTGAGTGAGGCAATGATGCTGAAAAAATAAATTGGAATAAAAGTATACCCATGTTATATACCATGATAAAAAACTTGGATTACATTGTTTTAGGCCATGGGTTCTGCAACATTTTTTGTGAATAAGAATCACTGGAAGCCACTGTTGAAAATGAAATTTTCTGGATCTACCACCAGAGATTCTGATACAGTATATCTAAAATGATCAATCATTCCAGTTTTCCTTGGACTGGGGGATTTTCCAAGATGTTGGAATTTCCATGCTAAAATCAGGATGAGCTGGTCACTCTACTGGTTTGAGACTGAAAAATATGACTCTGACAAAGATGATGATTCTGATGCACAGTAATGAGAAAGAAAATGGCATATGTTTTGGGAAGCAATTGAATGGATTTGAGTGAAGAACAAAATGATTAGCTTTATGTTTCACATAAATTTAAGTTTCTATTTAGTGACAGTGAATAGCATATCTTTTAATGGGGAAAGAGTGGAGACAAATACCTGTTATAATATTGATAGGTAAAATGTTCATATGAATCCAAGTTACGGCAGTGGAAATGTCAAAATGGTTTGGTATTCAGATGTATTTTAAGGTAAAATAAAATGTATCAGCACTGGAGACTGATTAGAAGGGGAGGGTCATAGATTATTATGTTTAATAACCTGGTGGGGATAAATATTGTTACTTTACGTCAGTTCTTGGGGACAAGAAGATCAATAGTTCTGATGAGTGAGGGAAGATAAAGAGTTTGATTTGGGACTCGCACAGTTTTAGCAGCAGTAGATTTCCTGAATTGAATAAATGTCTGTCTGCTAGGTTCCTGTATCCCCTTTGCTGTCTCTTCAGGGCCAGTCTTGTGACAGTGCCGAGCAATTTCTCTATCCCTGTCATGATATAAGATCTCTTGGGCAAGTGTACTGTCCAACAAACATCTCCTCCATCTTCTTAGTTATGCTTCATGTATCAAAAGGCAACTTTTTTTTCCACAGTCAATAATAAAATATAAAGTGCCAAAAAAAATTTCTGAGTGCCACTTATTATCTGTTAAGCAATTTCCATTTTACATTGTATCATTTACATTATGCCATTTAATCCTTATCACAATATTGAGTTGATAATATCTCTATCCCCAGAGTACTGATGAAGGAACTGAGTCTCAAGACATCAAACAGTGGTTCAAGACTCATAGGAAATTTTAGAGCAAGGATTTGAGACCATGATTTGAAACTACAGAGCATTTGATTTTATGTTCTACACTTGATTGAAACTCATTGTCATCCCTGAAATGTAGTTCTTTGTATTGAATCCAAATCTATTTTTGCATCTCAATGGTTTCAAGCTTTAGAGATCATAAGTATCATCTGGGGGGAAAAACCCCAGTTCCACCTGAGCCAGAAAAGCTTCAGCCAGACCAATGATTCTCCTGAGAACAAAGAGCTGGTTAAAATTAAGAGAAAAAGTATAAGGACATCACAGAAGGCCTGAGGCAGGCAGATTTGAGAAGAATAGATCCCAGTTTAAAATGGAGATATAAGTGAGACCACAGTACACTGCCTTTCCTTTTGAATCATTGGGATAATCATAAATGTAAAATAATGAAATGTTAAAAAGCCACACAGAATACAGCTGAGAAGCAAAGCAGACCTCTTGGAGTCTTAAGATCCTGGGGAAACAAGACAAAAATAAAAGGGATTATTTAAAACATTCCCAGGAAGGACTTGGTATACTAGAAAGGAGAAGAAGCAACAGAGTTAGACCAAGACTTACGATGATTGCAGCTCAGCCACAAATCAGTTCAGACTATAACTGGATAAAAGTGATCTGGTCCTACTCTAGCTGCCTACTGATAAGAAAGGGTGAGGCTTCTGCAGGGAAAAATAATGCATAACTTCTGTAAATTGTTGAACAAAGTATCTGGCATTCTAACCTAAATTAATAGTCACACTAAGAAA
>PVKH010043222.1:0-10739 GCA_004027955.1 Chaetophractus vellerosus | reverse complement strand
GTACAAATATAAACAGAACAGATCAATATACCTGGAAAAGAACAGGGGAAAGGAAGCTTTCTCCTGAAGTTGAAATAATTGCACAAAAAGTGTAATCTTAAAAATTGTAGCATATACCAAGGGCATGAATCAGATGAAGAGCTGAGAAAATGTGAACAGTTAAACATGAGGTACTCTAAAGGTCTAGAATAAGCATCAAATAAGACCCTCAATTCAAAACCAAGTTTTAAAACCTTGATAAGAATAAGAAAATGACCATCAGAGTTAACATATCAAAATAATCAGATGCTCAGATGTCAGCAAAAAATTATAAGCCATGCGAAGCAATAGAAGGATATGGCTCAGTCAAGGGAACAAATTAAAACTTCAGATGAGACACAAAATTTAGAAAAACTAATCAAAGAAATTCAAACAAATCTTCTAAATAAATTCAAGGAGATGAAGGAAAATATGGATATAGAGCTAAAGAATATTAAGAAGACAATGTGTGATCATAAGGAAAATTTTAAAAGTTTAAGAAGAAATATAGAAAATATGGGGCCAAAAGGCATAATAATGGAGAATAAAAATAAAATAAAGGTATATAAGAGCAAATTTAAACAAGCAAAAGAAAGAATCAGTGAACTAGATGATAGGAAAATTGAAATCATACAGTCAGAAGAACAGGTAGAGAAAGAATCAATAAAAAATGAACAGGATCTAGGGAATTTGAGTGAAAGCATGAAGTAGAAAAATATATGCATTATAGGTGTCCCAGAAGAAGAGAAGGGAAAGGGGCAGAAGGAATATTTGAGGAAATAATGGCAGAAAATTTCCCAAATCTTATGCAAGACTTAAATATACATATCCAAGAATCCCAACATATCCAAACAGAATAAATTTTAATAGACCTACTCCGAGGCATATACCAATCAGAAAGTCAAATTCCAAAGAAAGAATTCTGAGAGCAGCAAAAGAAAAGTGATTAGTCACATACAAGGGGACTTCAATAAGACTAAGTGCTGATTTCTCATCAGTAACTGTGGAGGTGAGAAGGCAGTAGTATGATATATTTAAGACACTAAAAGAGAAAAACTACCAGGCAAAAATTCTTTATCTGACAAAACTGGCCTTCAAAAAAATGAGGGAGAGATCAAAATATTCACAGATAAACAGAAACTGTGAGAGTTGGTCAACAAAAGGCCTGCCCTACAAGAATTACTAAAGGGAGGGATGCATGTTGAAAGGAAAAGACAGGAGAGTGGCTTGGGGCTTGGAGTACTGTGAAGAATGAAATCTTCAGTAAGTGTAGCTAAAAAGTTAAAAGTAAATTGCAAAAGCCAATAGTACTGAATCCTCAATGTACAAATCTACTCTCTAATCCCTGTAAAAGTAGAATACAATTAAACAAGAAAAGGGCATATTACTCATAATTGACACACAAAATATAAAGAAGTAAGGTGGGACAAAACAACATAAAGAAGGGAAACAAAGATATTGGAGCAGAGAATGTGTATGCTATTGATGCTAAGTTAGTATCTTTTCATATTAGTAGGTTATAGGCATAGGTTGTGTAACTTAAACCCCTGGGTAATATCAAATAATTTAAAAACATAAAGAAATAAAAATGAGAAAGGAATCAGTCAGATATATCACAAAAGAATAACTATACAGAAGCGGAGGTTGCAACAAAAGAAAAGAGAACAGGAACAACAAAAGATAATGCATATAAAAACCAAAAGACAAAAAGGCTGAAGTACTGTCTTTACAATAATAACACTGAATGTTAATGGATTAAACTCCCCAATTAAAGGTCACAGAATGGATTTAAAAAGCATGATCCAACTATATATTGTTAACAAGAGACTCACTATAGACCCAAAGACATACATAGTTGAAAATGAAAAGATCGAAAAAGATATTCCATGCAAATAGTAACTAAAAAAGGGCTGGGTTGGCTATAATAATATCTGACAAAACAGACTTTAACTCAAAACCTGTTACAAGTGGCAAGGAAAGACACTACACCTTCATAAAGAGCCAATCCACCAAGAAGAAATAACAACCATAAGTGTTTGTCCACTTAACAATGGTACCCCAAAAGATTGGAGGCAAACACTGGCAGAAATGAAGAAGGACGTAGACACCTCAACAATAAGGTTCAATATGCAAAACTCATCAATAGATAGACCATCTAGACAGAAGATCAATGAGGAAAAAGAACTTGACTAATATGATAAATGAACTAGGCCTGACGGACATATACAGAACACTGCACCAAAAAGCATCAGAATATGTATTCTTTTCAAGTACTTATGGTTGATTTCCAGGATAGACCATTTGGGTGAAAAAACAGTCTCAATAAATTTAAAAAGATTGAAATTACACAAAACATCAACCCTGACCAAAATGGAATGGAACTGGAAATCAATAACAGGTAGAGAACAGGAAAAATCACAAATATATTGAAATCGTTACACACTTTTACAACTATCAGTTGATTAAATAGGAAGCTACAAGGGAATTTAGTAAATATGTTGAAGTGAATGAAAATGAAAACACAAGATATCAAAATTTACTGTCTGCAGCAAAGGCAGTGCTGAGAGGGAAATCTATAGTCCTAAAGGCTTACATTAAAAAAGAAGAGCTAAAATCAAAGATGTAACTGCATACCTGGAGGAACTAGAAAAGAACAGCAAACTAATTCCAAAGCAAGCAAATGGAAAGATATAACAAAGATTAGAGCAGAAATAAAGGAAATTGAAATAAACAAACAATAAATAGCAATAATATAACTAAAACTTGGTTCTTGGAAAAGACCAATAAAATTGACAAATCCTTAGCAAGACTGACAAAGAAAAAATAGAGATAATACAAATAAATAAACTGAGAAATGAGTAGGGGGGCGTTACTACTGACCCCACATAAATGAAAAGAATCATAAGAAGATACTATTTACACTGTATGCCAACAAGTTAAACAACATAGATGAAATGGACAAATTCCTAGAAACACACAAACAACCCACTCTGACTCCAAAAGAAATAGAAGATCTAAACAGACCAATTATAGGTAAAGAGATTGGGCCAGTCATCAGAAACTTCCCAACAAAGAAAATCCAGGATCACATTGCTTCACAATTCAATTCCAAAAATCATTCTGAGAATTAATAACAAACTTTCTAAAACTCTTCCAAAAAAATGATCAGGAGTGAACACGACCTATTTCATTCTATGAGGCCAACATAACCTTAATACCAAAGTCAGGTAGAGATAATACAAGAAAAGAATTATACACCAATTTGCCTTATGACTATAGATGCACTATCCTCAACAAAATACTGGAAAATTGAATCTAACAGCACATTAAAAGAATTATACACCATGATCAACTGGTTTTATCCTAGATAAGCAAGGGTTGATCAGCATAAGAAAATCAGTTAATGTAATATACCATATTAACAAAACAAAGGGAAAAACACATAAGCATCTCAATTGACACAAAAAAATCACATTTGACAAAATCAGCAACCTTTCTTGATAAAAAATACTTAGATAAATAGGAACAGAAGGAAACTTCCTCAAAATAATAAAAGGCATATATGAAAAATCCATAGCTGACAATATACTCAATTTTGAAAGATGGAAAGTTTTCCTTCTAAAATCTGCAACATGACAAGGATGCCCACTATCACCATTGTTTTCATTATTGTACTGGAAGTTTGAGGCAGAGAAGTTTGGCAAGATAAAGAAATAAAAGGCATACAAATTGGAAAAGAAGGAATAAAACTTTCCCTATTTGCATATGATGTGATCCTATATAAAGAAAGTCCTGAAAAATCTATAACCAAGCTACTCTAGCCAATAAACGAATTCAGCAAAGTGGTGGGGTACAAGATCAACATGCAAAAATCAGTAGTGTTTTTATACACTAGTAGTGAGCAACCTGAGAAGGAAATCAAGAAAATATTCCATTTACAATAGCAACTTAAGGACTCAGATATTAGGAATAAATTTAACCAAGGATGTAATTTACATACACAAAAAACTACAAAACATTGCTAAAAGAAATCAGAGAAGACCTAAATAAATGGAAGGACATTCTGTGTTCATGGATTGCATGATTAAATATTGTTAAGATGTCAATTGTACCCAAAATGACTTACAGATTCAATGCAATCCCAACCAAAATTCCAACAGCCTTCTCTGCACATATGGAAACGTCAATGATCATATTTGGAAGGGTAAGGAACCCCGAATTGCCAAAAGCATCTTGCAAATGAAGAACAAAGTTGAAGGACTCACACTTCCTGACTTTAAAGCTTATTACAAAGCTACAGTGGTCAAAACAACATGGTATGGCACAAGGGTAGATGTATAAACCAATGGAATCCAGTCAAGAGTTCAAAAATAGACCTTCACATCTATGGCCAATTAATTTTTGACAAGGCTACCAAGTCCACTCAATTGAGAAAGAATATTCACTTCAACAAATGGTGTTGAGAGAATTGGATATCCATATGCAACAGAATGCTGGAGAAACTTTATCTCACACCATATACAAAAATTAAATCAAAATGCATCAAAAAACATACATATAACAACCAGCACTATAAAACTCCTAGCTGAAAATGTAGAGAAGCATCTTCAGGATCTTGTGTTAGGCAATGGTTTCTCAGACTTTACACTCAAATCACAAGCAACAAAAGAAAGAAAACAGGACCTCATCTAAACTGAAAATGCACATCAAATGACTTTATCATGAAAGTGAAAAGACAACCTACTCAATGGGAGAAAATATTTGGAAACCACACATCTGATAAAGGTTTAATATCCAGAGCATATAAAGAAGTGCTACAACTCAAAAATAAAAAATGACAAATTATACAGTTAAAATATGACCAAAAGACCTGAATAGATATTTCTCTAAAAAGGATATACAAATGGCTGAAAAGCATATGCAAAGATGCTCAACATCAGTAGCCATCCGGGAAATGTAAATCAAAACTACAATGAGATACCTTTCCACACCTAATAGAATGGCTACTATTTAAAAAAATAAAAACAAACAAACAAACAAAAAACACCTAAAATTAAAAGCGTTGAAAAGGATGTGGAGAAATAGAAACTCTCATTCATTGCTGTTGGGAATGTAAAATGGTACTGCTGCTGTGGAAGACATTTTGGGAGCTCCTCAGGAAGTTAAGTATAGAATTATCATATTATATGGCAATTCCACTTCTAGGTGTATACCCACAAGAATTGAAAGCAGAGTTTCAAGCATATTTGCACACTGATGTTCACCTCAGTATCATTCACAATTGCCAAAAGATTGATTCAACCCAAGTGCCCATCAACAGATGAGTGGATAAACAAAATGTGTTATATACGTACAATGGAATATTATTTAACCATTAATAGGAATGAAATCTTGATACAGATGATAACATGGATGAACCTTGATGAGATCATGCTGAGACACAAAAGTGCAAATATTATATGGTTTTACTGATTGAAAAAATTAGAATAAGTGAACTCAAAGAGTCAAAATCTAGACCATAGTTTATCAGGGGAACGGTTAGGGAATGGGAAGTTAAGGTTTAAGATGTACAGTGTCCTGTTTGGAATGATGGAAATGTTTAGGTAATGGATGTTGGTGATGGCATTACAACCTTGTGAACTCGATCAACAGCCCTGAAATATATATGTGAACATTGTTAAAAGGGGAAATTTTAGGTCATATATATGTTACTACAATAAAAAGTGAAAGTTAAGACATAGGACTATTGTCCTATGTACAATTATACAAATATTCTTTCACGAATTATAACAAATGACACACTCATACAAGCTGTTAATAATCAGTGGTATATGAGGGAAATATACCCTAATATAAATCATGGACTATAGTTAGTATTACAATTATAATATTCTTTTATCAATTGTAATAAAGATACCCCACTAATGCAAAATGTTAGTAATGGGGGTGAATTTGGGAATGTTGTGTTTTTTACATGATTTTTCTGTAAACCTTTGCTTCTTTAATTAAAGAAATATATCAAAAACAGAAGATATGGATGCTCCTTAAGGATATGCATGCTGATAAACTTGCAAGATAGTATACTGATAACAGTAGATTATTTTGAATTCATAAAAACTGTGGTAGAATAAGGGCTAGAAAGAGGGGTGAATAGATGGCTAGATATGTGATAAAGCGAATATAGTAAAATGTTTTATTGTAGAGTCTACGTGGTGGCTATATAAGAGGCTACTTTAAAGTTTTTCACATTTCTGCATGTTTGAAAATCTTTACAATAAAATATTGAAAAAAGGAAAAATATCATTGCCATTACCCTTAGAAAGTATAATGACTGGAAAGGGTATAAGGGGGGATTTGGGGATGTTTACAGTGTTATGTTTTATGATTTGGATGATGCATACTGGGAGTGTTTACTTGGTGAGAGCTTATCAAACTGAATACTTATGATGCTTAATGTTTCTGTATGCATGCTATACTTCAATAAGAAGTTCAGAAATAAAAATATCTTAAGTATTATTCTGGGCCTTTGATAGCAAGTGACAGAAACCCAATTCTAATTAGATTAAGGAGGAAAAAATGGCCCACATTGTTGGGAAGTCCTAGAGAATCACCGGGTTCATACAAATCTGGACTATATGGCATTGCCCAGTCTCTGAATCTCCAGGTTTACTTATCTCTGCTTGCTTACTGAGTCCAAGGGATCTAATGCTGTCACCAGGGCTTGCTCTCTCTCTCATTTAATCTCTTGGACGGGATCTTGTCTCTTAGCAGGCAATATGGCTGCTAGTAGTTCCATGTTTATCTCATATAAGCTTAAACACCTTGAAATAGAGAGGCAGTCTATTCTATTTGATTAAGACACAGGAAAGACCTGGTTGGACTAGCTTGGATCACATATCCTCATTGAAACAATCACTGAGAATGATGAGATTCTTTTATTGACCCATCTTGGGTTATATACCTGCATCTGCAATCAGGGCCTGAACCTGATAAATTCACGTCACAGTGCACACAGACACACTGAGATAGCTACTGTATTTATCACACCTTAGGATGTGGAGCAAAAATCTACAATGAATGGTGGCTGGGGCAGGAAGTTTAGGGAGAAAGTGATATATTTTCTAAGACCCAAATTCAGAGGAATGACTCGGCCTATAATAGTATTATTGAGGCAAATTAAAAATCAAAACAAAACAAATTAACTAAATTTCATCATGATGTGTATATATGTAGTATGTATATATATGAATGTGTATGCATGTTTGTATGTATATATATATATATATATATATATATTTTGTATTTTCTATACTATCAGAAATACTCTATCCTTTTAGTTGTGTGAAGAAACTGGGGTTGTAGCTTAAGAGATAAAGATTTATGACTTCTTGTGTACCATGTTCTTTCAACTACATGAGAACTGTGGTGGAAAGGAAGATAAAGATCCTTGAAAGTGGTTCAGATCCAGAAAGGCATTTCAAGCTGGAGAAGGATTTATAAACCCTCAAATGAATAATGGGTTGGACTTCAAGATACCCTAATTACCTAGAGAAGAAAAACTGGAATAAAATTAATGTCTATAGAAAATAAATAATGTGACTTCTTCAAAAGGACAGCAATACATCCTGGGATTTACAAATTAGACAAGGTTTGGCCACTGGGGTTAAGGAAAAAAATGTTGTTGCCAAATCAACCCTACGAAGACTCTAGTAATTTATTATTTCATTATAAAATGAAAGCCTGATAATATTGTCATTCCAAGAAAAATGCTTCTACAAACCAGAGAAATTCCTAGTGCTATAGAATCTATGCTTTATTATATATTTTTTATATTTTATTTTTCTTCTGATTGATTAAAGATTAAAAAAATTGTATAGAGAACAACATGGCAATCACCTAGGTATCCACTAGCCAGGGGAAAAAATTATTAAAAATACGATTTATTATCCCCATTATAACACATTAAAATTTCTTTTCAATATATTAAACATTTATATAAATGAAATAATATATTTATCCTTCTGCAACTTAGTACTGTCTTGTTCAACGTCTAGCTCTAGTTAATTTATTTTCATTGCTATATGTCATTCCATTATGTGAATGTGCCATGATTTAGTTGTCCATTTTGATGTTCACTAATATTTAAGGTGAATGGAAATTTTGTTTGATATTAATAGAACTATACAAGTATAACTTTGGTTATTATATGCCTATATATTTTTCCATACTTTCAACTTCTCTTTCCCATTGTGTTTTAAGTGTGTTTCTGTAAATGGCATATGCATGGAAGATTTTCTTTTATGCAAATATACTATGACAACCATTGCTATTTAACGAACAAGTTTAATTTATTTAATTTTATTGTGATCACTATGTATTTGGTTCATTTCTTCAACATGTATCTGTGATTTTTTTTTTACCCAGAATTTTTTTCTTTGTCTTTTTCCCCCTTTTCCTCTATGGCATTAGAATTATAGATGTTTTTTTTATTCTTTTCACTTTCTGATTTGGAAAGAAAAACTGGAATAAAATTAATGTGTGTAGAAAATACATAATGTGACTTCTTCAAAAAGACAGCAATACATCCTGGGACTTACAAATTAGACAAGGTTCTGCCATTGGGGTTAAGGGAAAAACAATGCTGTTGCGAAATCAATTCTAATATGATTCTGGTAATTTATTATTTCATTATACAACCAAAGTCAGATAATATTATCATTTCTAATCTTCTAGTAATTTACCTTGATTACCCCTTACCATATTGTATGCTATTTGAATATCTAATTTCCACATTACTCTTCTAATTAGATATTATTTATTTCATACAACCCAATATTTGTTTACACTTGCCCTCAGATATTTTTGGTTACATGCTTATCATTCCTCTTTTAAAACAGTTCTGAATTCAATTTCCTCCTTCTTTGAGGATATTCTCTGAATTTTAATTATCTGAAAATGTCTCTATTTCTATGACTTTCTGGAATACTAATTTAGCTTGGTATAAAACCATGTGTTTTCAGTTATTTTTCTCAGCTCTTTTAGAATATTTCTCAGTTTAGTTGAAACGCTGTCCTCAGTCTAATTGGCGTTCTTTCACATGCAATCCTACTTTTCTTTCTGGTTTCTTTTACAATCTTTGCTTTGTCTTCAGTTTTCTGCTGAATCACTGTAATATGGTATAGGTGTATTTGTTCAAATCATTCTTGGGGTTTAGTGTGCTTTTTAAATCTGATAATTCATTTACTTTCTTTTCTATATGTCTTGGTATCTGATTTTGCTCTTTTTAATTTATGCTGGCATAACTTGTGGCTTTTTTCCCTATTATTTTGTATTGCTTCCTAAAGCTTAGTGGATCTTCATATCAGAATCTTATAATACATTAGTTGAAAATAAGCTTCTTGAGATAAGAACTAAATTTATTTTTACCAGGTAGCACAGGAAATTTACTATAACAGATCCAGTGTTTATATTTATCAGCTTGAGGCTTTCATAAAATTATAAGTAGAATAAATTTAAACCATAGCTTGTGGTTATGATTTTTTCAGTTGACATGTCTCCTCAGCCAGAGTTCCATTTGAGACAGGGGAAAAAAGTACTTACCTTTGCTTTTAAACGAGATCTGATACCAACTTTAGGCAGTGATTTCAGTTCCAACTCTCCAGTTAGTGCTGTCCAAGAACTTTACTACTTCCCTTGGGTTCAAATTAACAACTAATAATTTATTATTAATATTGAAGCTTCATTATCACCAAGGTTGGCAAATGTGCTCAGAATAGCACCCTGGTTTTAAGCACCTTTTTTCAGCCCTTGGAGATTTTTTTTTCTTTAATGTAAGATTAACTTTGCATTTCAAAGGATATTTGCTTTATTTTATCCAGATTTATTTTCTAGGCAGTTTTTTTTTAAGAAAGAGGTTTTTCTGGATATATAAGACATCACTGCCAGAAACAGACTTCTTTTTTTGTTTTGTGTTGATTTTTCTTTCACTAAGACTAAGGCTTATGATCTAAGAGGATTTCAAACTCTATCTATTAATATTGTTCAGTTTGAGTTCTTAAAATATGGAGATATGTTTTAACATGATATTGTTCTTAAAGGAAATTATTATATTTATAAAATGTTTAAGCCCTGTTTATTCACGAGATTATTTTTAAAACATTTTTAAAAAGCATTATTAAAAGCTATAACGTTTGGCCTCGGCTCACATATTGGCTCTCTTGGCTGCAGGCCGGCTGGGCAACGTGCTCTGTTTTGGAGCCACTCATTGCATAGTAGAGCCTGGTGCCACCGTGGCAGCCCCTCCACGACCTCCGCCATCCCCAGCCTTGCAGCCACACCGTTTGGCTGCAGCCTCAGGACCAGCTGTAAGATTAGGCCACAATCTTCAAGAGTAAACATGTGCCTCAGTTCTGTGGTGTTCTTGGTCACAAGTTTATGGAGTCTCTGAAGGGCAGTGGAGATTACTGCCAGGTACAGCGCGACCTCTATGCAGACAAGTGAACTGTAGAAACTCATTACTATTTGTTTTGGTCAGCCACAGGCGTGCCTTTTGAAATATACCAAAGATTGGTCGGTCTTTATAAAGGGTATTTATTTGGGGTAGAAGCTTACAGTTACCAGGCCACAAAGCACAAATTTCTTCCCATACCAGAGTCCACGTGTTGGAGGAAGATGGCTGCCGACGTCTCCAGGGTTCAGGCTTCCAGGTTCCTCTGTTCCCG
>PVKH010043221.1:0-10740 GCA_004027955.1 Chaetophractus vellerosus | reverse complement strand
AAAAAAAAAAAAAAAAAAAAGAGCTGGGAATGTCTGTTTGCTCTGGTATGCCCATTAGTCCCGGTGTTTCTAGTTTAGTTATAGATTCATTAATCCATTCATTCATACACCACACATTGGTTGAGGGTAACTGTTGTAATTGCTAGCGGGGTCCCGGGAGGCAGGCTGGTTTGAATGTGGGCTCCATCACTTTCTTGCTGTGTGACCTTGGGAAGGTTGCTTCACCCCAGGGCAGTTTCTCTCTTAGGGTTGCTGTGAGAGTCGGCCAGACAATGCATATAACATACCTATAAAAGAGATCAATAAAGTATTTCATTTCTTCAACAAACAATAACTGAGGACCTAGGATGTGCCAGGTTCTGGGTCTACAGCCATGAATATCCCCGCTGTCATCCAGTTTACCTTCAGGATAGGAAAGGGGGGAGGGGGGAATAACGGAAAGAATTACAGGTTACTAGGGGTGGGGGTGGGGAATGGGGTGTGTTAGCTTAATGAGTAAAGCTTGCAGTTTGGGGTGATGGAGAGGTCTTGGTAATGGATGGTGGTGATGGTAACACTACGTTGTGAATGTAATTAACACCACTCAAGTTATACTTGAAAGAGGTTAAAATGGGAAATATTATGTCATATAATATATATGACAAAAATATGTCATATATATTATAAACCAAAAAATAGAACTGAACAACAGAATAAACCCTAATGTAATGTATGGACTTAAGTTAATGATACAATTATAATAATATTGTCTCATTAATTATAATAATGTACCACACTAATGCAAAATGTTAATAGGGAAAACTGTGTGAAGGGGTAGTATCTGGGAATTCTGTACATTCTGCATGATTTTTCTGTAAACCTACAACTGCTCTAACATTTTTTTCTTTTTTTTAAAGAATAAACAGGAAATATCAGGCAGTTCTCAGAAGGTACAGGATGGCGTGGTGGGGAGGGGTATACTGATGAAGTCTCCTCCAAGGAGGTGAAATTTGAGTTGAGTTTGGCAGCCATTGAAAATCTCCATCCAGAAAGAGCACTTCAGATGGAGAAAATAGCACATGTAAAAATCCTGAGGCAGGAATAAGAAAAGAGGGAGGGGAGGGAAGAAGGAAGAGGCCAGTGGGTCTAGAAGAAAGGGAAGAGTGCAGGAGATGAGTGTAGATGCTTAGACAAAAGCCAGATCAGCAAGTACTAAAGATGTTATTTTAAGTACAATAGGGAAGAGACTATGCTTTTGTTTTGGTTTTGCTTTTTGAAATGCACAGTTTAAAAAAAAGAATTAGTTGCCAACAGTTTAAGCAGGGAATGATCTGATATGAAGAGACAATTGAGCAGCCCAAGGCTAGGGTTTCGGTGGTAGCAGATTTGGGATGGCTTCAGAGGTGGAGGGGACAGGTCTTGCTGATGTCCTGGATACCCTGGAAGAGGAAAATCAAAATCAACCTGTCCAGGATGATTCCTGGTTTTTTTATTTGAGCCTCTGAAGGAGAGGTGGTGGTGTTTACTGAGTGTGACAAACTGGAGGGAGAGTGTTTGGTAGCGCTTATCAATCATAAGTATTTTGCTTTAGGCAGTGAGTTAAGCATAGCAGGTACAAGACTGACTGGAGGTGGTTTCTGTCCTAGAGAATTCACAGTGGAGTTGGAGAGTCAGAAAAATGAGCAGACAAGGACAATTCAGTGTGACTGTTGCTATGATAGAGAAGGAATGGGGGCTGGGCACCCAGGGCAGGGCAACTACTGGAATATGCAGGGAGGGGACCCTGGCCTCCCAAGGAAGGACCACCACATCTTCTGCTCCTGCCTCTCTCTCCAGCCTATCCCCTCCTCCCCCTCTGCCCTCAGGATGCTCCAACCACACCGGTCTTTCCCGTCTTCTCACAAGCCATTTCCTTTCCTGCTCTTGAACTATGTACAGGCTGTTGCCTCTTCCAGGAGCATTCTCACTCCACCCTTTATCTCAGCCTTTGTTTCTGTCCCTGTTCATCCCAATTTCTGTTTATCCCAATTTAAATCATTTTATTTCTTTTTTAAATTGTTTAATTGACTGTTTGCACCCATAAGTATCTTGAAACTTAAAGAAGGAAGGGATAGAGTAGGTCTTGTTCACTCCTGGATCCCAAATTAACTCCTGGCACAGACTGGCAAATGGTCAGTGCCCAAGAAGTGTGGCTTGGATGAATAAATGAATGAATGAAGTTAAAGCCTGAGGAGGCCTCTCTCCTGTCCCGCCTCTGTTCTGTGAACAGGAAAGCAACAGCAGGGTGGCCATGGAGACTGAAAGCTCCTGGGGTAGGTAGAGTCTGTGCCTCATTCGTTCCTGGGGCCATAGCATCTGGCATAAGCTGGTACATGATAGGGTAGATGCTCAAGAGTTTTTGGACATTGAATGACATTGAAAGGACATTTACCTCACAGCTGCAAATGTGACAAGATTTGATAATTCCAGAATGTCTTCTCTGCCAAGGCTTTTACAAATGAGGCAACTGGGGCCCAGAGAGGGGAGTGGATTAGTGCTAGTTGGCACTGAAAGTCAGTGGCTGAGCTCCGGTGGGGACCCGATGTCTGACTGCTAGTTCAGAGCCTCTCCCACCCTGTCCCCACTTCTCTATCAATCCACCTCCTTCCCTCTCCAGCCCTCTGCCTTTCAAGGTGTCAGAAACCAGCAGATATGAGCCTACAGGAAATCCCCAAGTGCCTTTTACTAGGGTGGAGGCATGTGTTACAGGGAGGCAGATGGGGCAACCCATTAGCAAGCTAAAGACTGGGTTCTATTAGTGTCTCTGACTAACCCATTAGCACCCACTGGAAGCGGGGAAGTATTGGGCCCACCGAAGGGAGGAATCACAGACTCCTGTTTATCTCACTGCAAAGCCAAGGCTCTGGGCCACTCATGATGTGATGACCTGCACACTATGAGAAAATATGTCACTCCATGCTTGGCACTCAGGACTCAGGCATCTATTTGTTCAGCTCTTCTTTCTTTCATTCTACAAACATAAGCTCCTGCTCTGCGACAGGCACTTGCTTACAAGATCAGTGGGATCCCAGGGCCCCTGCAGCTCACATGGGGACAGGACAAGCAACCAGTTCCAAAATGAAATAGGAATGGTATGGTAGAGATGAGCCCTGGGTGCTACGACATGTTGCCACAGAAGGCCGACTGAGTCTTAAAGGCCAAATAGACAATGTCCAGGCTAAGATAGGCCAGGACCAGCCCTAGCAGAGGCTCAGAGTTATAGGAGAGCTCCAAGTTCAGCAAAAGGAGAGGCCAGAGCTTCCACTCCAGTGGGGCAGGGCGGGGTGAGAGGTGGAGCTGAGATTCAAGAAATGGCTGGAGTTTGGACTTTAGCCTGGAGACAATGGGGAACCACTGCAGGGTATTTAGGTGTGACTATGTGGATTTGCATATGGGTAAAATTGCATATATAAGACTGTTTTCCTTTGAAATTGAACAACTGCATGTTAACACTACAAGGTGTTAGTACTAGGCAAAAAAAAAAACACATTATTCTAAGTGAAAGAAATCTCCAAGTACTACTTATTGTATGATTCCATTTATATAAAATATAAATATAAATCAATTTATAAAGATGAAGTTAGATTAGTGATTATGTAGTGCTGGGGAAGGACTGCTAAGGGGTGTGGAGTTTTTCTTTTTCGAGTAATGAAATTGTTCTAAAACTTTTGTGATGACAAATGCACAACATTGTGATTATATTGAAAGCCATTGATTATACACTTTGGATAGATCATATGATATATGAATATTTCTCAATAATATTGTTTAATAAATAAGTGTGCAAGAATAGCCAGAAAAAGCAGCTATATACAGCAGAAGAAGCATAGAAAGATCAAGGGGTGAAGAATTTTCTTGCTAGTTTATTTGTTTTTTTATTTATTACTATTATTATTGAAATAATGAGAATGTTCTAATGATGCTTGAGGTGATGAATACACAACTACGTGATTATACCAAATACCATTGATTGTACACTTTGGATGGATTGTATGCTTTATTAATATGTATCAATAAAATTGATTTGTAAAAAAAAACAACCCATGGGTCTACAGGGGGATGGTTCCTTAGAGTTTCCAGAGTTAAGGAGGGCTTTGGTGATAGATTAGATCTGGAAGTGAGGTGCTGGTGGGAGGAGTGAGTGGAATGAGGACCCATGGAAGAGAAATGCAGGGAGGAGAGAAAAGTTCCATTCCTGACCCTGTAGGCTGAGAGATGCCTTAGGAGCATCCATGCGCTCTGTCCTGGGTGCTCTGTCCAGGGTGTGGCCAGACATACTGACCTGGATTAAGAAAGTAGTTTTAAGGTTCTGCCAAGAACTGGACTCCAGACCTTCCTTCCTTGTGCCTTAGTTTCCTCATCTGTAAAATGGGAATAATAACATTACCTACCTCATAGAGTTGTGTTTACAAGACTAAATAGATGTAAAATATATAATTAATGTAAAAAGCATTTTTTTAAAAAGATTTATTTATTTTATTACATATCTCCCCTTCCCCCCGCTGCGGCGACACGCCGAGACTGGGTTACTGCACAGGCATGGCTTTCCCTGCTTGTGGGCGGCTTCTGCTTCCGTTCACGGCCGGCTTTCAGTTCACAGGTGGCTGGCTGCGCTCCATTCGCGGGCGACCTGCCCTGCCCGTGGCAGCTTTTGCCCTGTCTGTGGCAGTTTTTTGCCCTGCCCACGGCGGCTCCGGCCCGCCCATGGTGGCTTGCCGTTCTCAAGGCGGTCTGCCCGCTAGGAGAGGTCCCCGGGAACCGAACCCGGGGCCTCCCATGTGGTATGCCGGTGCCCTATCCACTGGGCTATCGAGCCGGCCCCTGTAAAAAGCATTTAACATAGCATCAGGCACAAGGGGAATGCTTAGTAAAGATTAGTTTATATTAATATGTGAATTGAATGGATTATAGTTCAGGTTGTAGCTGATAGACATTATCAAGGGAAAAGAGATGATCTGAAAACTTGAGGATCTTTTCCTCCCTCTTCACTGGTCAGGGCTGGGCTGGAGGGTAAGGGAGAGCATAGAAATGCAAATGTCACCTAGAAAAGATTGAGTGGGAGGATGCCATCCCCTCATTCCTTCATCTCTCCCGATCCCTGTGACACACGTGCACACACAAACACTAGCTGGGGAGATAAAACCTTTGCTAGGTGTTGAATCAACTATAAACCTTGTACAGCTGAGGGGGCTTTGGAAGGTTTTGGAGGACTTTCATCCTTTGAGTATAGGGCTTTGGGGATTGTTTTGGGAGGAGAGAGGGGTCCAAGCCTTTTCCAGCTCTCTCTCAGAGTCAGGGAGCTTTCTGCATGAAAGCACTTTTGAATCTAAGGAATAAAGGAAAGAGCTCAAGGTTGGGCTCAGAATTGAGCACATTCACTCATTCATCCAACCAACTAGTACAGGGATTTTCAACCAGGGGTGAATTTGTCCCCAGGGACATTTGGTAAAGTCTCACGATATTTTTGGGTGTCACAAGGGAGGTGAGGGTGTTATTGGCATTTAGTGGATAGGGATCAGGAGTGCTGCTAAACATCCCACAATGCTCAGGACAGTTACCTACAACAGAATTATCCAGTCTGAAATCCCTAAGGGGAGAAACTGTCATCTAGCATTTACCAAGAGCCCAGGGTGTGCCTGTATCAGGAGATACCCCAAGGGAACAAGACAGTCAAGGGCCTATTCTCAGGAAACTTTACCTTCTAGGTAAGGGCAATAGACACTGAACAAGAAGATATCAGCTGATAATAAATACTGTCAGGAAAATGTGAGACAAACTGGGGGCTGCTGCATAACAAAAGGGCATTGAAATTGCTAGGGCAAAAACCCTAAAGGCTGCTAGGAATTTGGCTTCATTTATGCTGAAAATTTCATGACCTGCCTCCTGGGTGCCAGGTGTAGGCTAGATATCAGAATGGGCAACACTAGGGACACAAATCCTCCCTTGTGGTCAGTACTGCCTCTGGCCCCTACAGAGCCTTTATGATAATGAGAAAAATTGTCTCCTCTGGGCACTGAGAAGGGGCTGTAGAGCACACCCTACCAAACCGCAGATAAGCAACACCTGGTGATAAAGTAGTTTAGGGAAGAGGATGTAGCTTCAAGTGGTTGAGCACCTGCTTCCCATGTTGGAGGTCACAGGTTTGATCCCCCGTACAGTTTGCATAAATCATATGTATGTGACTCTATCTTAATAAAACCGCTTAATAAATAAATAAATAAATGTGCAAGAATAGTCAGAAATAGCAACTATGTGCAGCAGGGGACACACAGAAAGATTGAGAGGTGAAGAATTTTCTTGTCTGTTTTTTGTTTATTATTTACAATTGAAATAATGAAAATTCTCTAATAATGACTGAAGTGATGAGTGCACAACCATGTGATTATACCAGGTGCCATTGATTGTACACTTTGGATTAACTGTATTGCTTTATTAATATGTACAAAAATGTATCAATAAAATTGATGCTTAAATGCAAAAACTAGTTTTGGACCAGTAAAGATAGCTTACCAGAATGGACAAGTGTTGTGCCCGATTTCAGATCCCCAGACACACGGATGAGACCACATCGACAATGCAATAGCAAAAGGGAGCTTTATTACTAGCTCGAGTTAGGGTCCAGGCCTCCCGATTGTGGGCAATGACATGAACCCCTACCATAGGTAGTTACAGAGTATATAAAGGGAGACGGGGTGGAAGATGATTGATTGGGCAATGGGGAAGTTACGAAGTGTAGGGAAATTCCAAGAAGTGCGGGTAGGTGGGGAAATATCTGGCTTACCCAGAAAGTGTTCAGGGAGGGGGTACAACAAAATAGGGTGCTTTGGGGAAATTCACAGGATGGGAATTTCAGGCCTTCAGGGCTAGGTGGAGAGGGTTACGGAGTTATCAGAAGTCTTACATTCCTGGGGGAAGGGCCCTAGGGGTTATCAGGGGTCCTACACAAGCATGCCATACTAATCAATGTATAACTGTTCCCCACTTTGTAAGTCTCCATATGCAAAATGGAAACTTGATGCTAGCCAATCAGAACATTTCCCACTTGCTTCCATGTTTGCCCTATATGAGCTCCTTCCACTTTTTGAATGGGATACTGCCTGATTCACAAATAGCTAAATAAAGCTGTGAAATCCTAAATTTAATGTTGCTGAAAAGTTTTTCTTTTAACATTTTGGTGATAAGGACGCGGGGTCTGAAGGCAACTGCCAACAGCTCTGGGAATAACGAGAAAGACAGAAGGGACCCGTTGAACCCTTTGAGTTCTCTGTCCTTTTTGCTGTCTCCAAGGGTCGTGAGTGAGTCCCTCTTGGATCCAAGCTACATTCTCTTAGTGTTTCAGCTCTCTGAGCTCGCGAGCTTTCAGTCAAAATATTAGTGGAGTGTGTCAATCTTACTGACTGGAAGTCTCAAATTTTGAGCCCGATTCACTAGCATTTTGGTGCAGTCCACAATTTCTTTTACCAATTTGGATTCCTTTTATTGCTTTTTCTCGCTTAATTGCTCTGGCTAGAACTTCCAGTTCAATGTTGAATAATGGTAGCAACAGTGGGCATCCTTGACTTGTTCCTGAATCTTAGAGGGACAGCTTTCAGTCTTTCACCATTGAGTATGATGTTAGTTGTGGATTTTTCATATAGGGACATTCCAGTTTGATATCTAGTAGAGGAGAACCCAATTTAGGAGATTGAGAAGGAGTGGTTAGTGAGGTAGGAAGAAAACCGGGACATTTTTGTGGAAGGAAAAAAAAATGTTTCAAGTAAGTATTTCAAGCAAGGGGAAGTAATATACAAGAAATCAATACTAGTGGGTATTGACTACTGGAACTTGCTGTCTGGAGACAGGGCTGGAAGGGGAAAGTGACTAATGACAATGGATTGGAGGCCCAGAAGAAGATGGAGATTCAAATGTGGTAGGGAAGAGTGAGTGAATGTTGAACAAGGAGAGAGAAGTCCTGAAGTTGGGATTTCGGAGGAAGAGTGATGTGAAAAAAAAAAAAAGGCTGTTGAGAGGACTGAAAAGGGAAGGCTTCTAGGAGTGTCAGGCTTCAGGGCAGAAAGGTGAAGGGAATGTCCAGAGAAGAGGCTGAGGATCCAGCAGTCTTCCGATGAGGGACTATGGGTTCCTGAGGGGACCATGGAAGGGTGATCCGAGAGCAGCAGACTCGAGGGAACGAGGTCCAGTTGACAGCCACGAACGAACCCTTCGGAAGCTTGGGCTTCAGGTGGTAAAGGAATGAACAATTCTACAAACACTCTCGCAGCCTTAAGTTTTGTATTCTTTGTATTTTATCATTTCTTCCAGCTACAAAAGAAAAGGGCCTTCTGAATTCCTAGGGGGCAGCCCGGCCCAAGTTCACCCAGGTAGGAAACAAGCTGGGTCGGGCTAGGATTCCAAACACGCAGAAGCCACCTCAGGCAGCTCCTCCCCATTCCTTATCAACAGAGGGCTCGAGTTTCCACTAGTGTATGTAGATCAAATTCCGAATGCTTTCAGAGCCCTAGGGAGCTGGGTGTGTTTTCTATGCTTTACAAAATAGGGAAAGAAAGGGAAAAAAAACGTTTAGCAAATCCTTTGGCCCAGATTTGTCCAGCTGAGCGCGGGACCCTCCAAAACAGTTATCAGGGGAGTGAAGGGTTTGGATCCAGGGAGAGGCCAAAGCTGGGCAGGGCCGACGGGAGCGGGAAAGAGCTGGACGCCCAGACACAGGCCCGCCCCTTTCCTGCCCGGGCGAGGCCACCACGGTTCTCCGGAGCAGCCCGGCTCTCTGCCCTCGCGCCACGCAGCCCGCCCGCGCTGGTTCTGCTGGAGACTCCGCTTCCCCGCGCGGAGCTGAACAAAAGAAGCCCCTGGGGCCCGCGCCTCCTCCACCAAGGCAGCGCCCGGAACTGGCTGGGGTCTGGCTGCTAGCCAGGTGCTGAGTGGCCTCGGGCAAGTAGCCTCTGGTCTCTGAGCCTCAGTTTTCCTCCTCGGTAAAAAAGGAACTTGGACGCTATTCACGTTTCCTCTCAGCTGGAGCAGTCTTTGCAATGACCAGCCTGCCTTGGATTTTGAAACTCTTCCCTCCCCCATAGCTTTCCGATTAGCCCTGGGTTATCACTGATGGCATTTATCCAGTCTCTGCCTCCTTGGGGAGAGAACTGTTGTGGTAAAGGGCCAGAGAGTAAATATTTTAGGCTTGGCAGGCCATAGTTCTCTGTCACAATGACTCTACTGTGCCAATGTAGGGAAAGCAGCCATGGAGGATACTTCAACAAATGAGCGTGGCCGTGTTCCAACAAAACTTTGTTTATGCACACTGAGATTTGAATTTCTTGCTATTCTCACAGAATTATAAGAAATTATAATTCAAGAAGTGTCATACTCTTTTGATTCTCACAACCATTTAAAAATGTAAAGACTTTCTAGTTCACAGGCCGTACAAACCCGGTGACTTGCCATAGGCTACCCTGTTTTAGATGGGCCATGTTTGGGGGCTGTCCCCTCGCCTTTCTGAAGCTGTTTCCTCTTCTATACAAAACTGACACCCCTCACGGCATGAGTGCAGGATGAGAGGAGAAGACACTATTTGAATTGTTGCTGGCGTGTGTCCCCAGCAGAAGAAGGGGTCTTGGAGGTAGAGTTGTGTCTTGTTACGCACCATCCCCCCACACCCCCACGTTTCCTGAGCACTTACTATGCTGTAAGGACTTTGCTAGGCCCTCACTGTACAATCTCATCTAATCATTTCAGGCCTAGGAGAAAACAACATATTCCCACTTTCCAGGTAAGGAGACTAGGCTCAGAGCGAACATGTGGGGTAGTAGATCTGCCTTCAGAGCCACTCCAGTCTCTCCTTCCTGTTCCCCTGAATGAACTTCGAGTTGCTTGGTCTCTGTTTTGTGACCTTGGACAGAAAACACTCTGGGCTTCTGCAATCTCTTCAGTCAAGGGACAAGAAGTAATACTTTCTATGTGCAGCTGTCACTTGTATTTCCTTATTTCATCTTCATTGCAACCTTATTTTTGTCCCCAATTTACAGAAGAGAAAACTGAGGCTTGAAGAGGTTAAGGAAGGCTGGAAAGCTGGATCTAGCCAAGCCCAAACCTGAGCTCTTTGTACAGAGAACAGCTTCAGAGTAACCTATTACACAGGCCCCAAACCAAGGAGGCCTCTAGGACTCTTCTCTTTCCTTAACCATGGCCAGTATATTGGCAAGTTCTTTTGATTGATCCTAGAAAATATATCATGAATATGTTTGTGGGTGTGTTACAGAAATCCGATCCCGAAAAAACCCAAACAGCACTCTGAGGAGTGGACGAACAGTTTTATTACGCGCAGGCGGGCCCAGATAAAGTCAGTTTCAAAAAAATCAGTTCTGGGCCCCTAAGCCTTGATTTTCATCAGTTTATATAGGGCTTTTACTTAGGTACATTCTTAAGCAAGTGGGCGATCAAGATTCACAAAAGGGAGCATCAAGATTCACAAAAGCGGGGCCTGCTCAATAGCCCAGTGGATAGGGCGCCGGCATACCACATGGGAGGCCCTGGGTTCGATTTCCGGGGACCTCTCCTAGTGGGCAGACTGCCTTGAGAATGGCAAGCCGCCATGGGCGGGCCGGAGCCGCCATGGGCAGGGCAAGAAGCTGCCACGGACATGGCAAGAGCCGCCACGGGCAGGGCAGGTCGCCCGCGGATGGAGCGCAGCCAGCCACCCGCGAACTGAAGCAAGCGCCGGCTGTGAAC